>OY757908.1:76031290-76203790 GCA_963585895.1 Sepioteuthis lessoniana
TGGCTGGCAGAAAGACATCATCCATGTGTTTTGAAGACCAATCGGAAAATATTTTTGTGATATGAGCACCATAACATCGATAGATTTTACTTGCATAGTATTCTTTGGCAAATCTGCATTAAAAAAATTTGAGTGGAATTAAATGATTTTTTTCTAAAGCCCAATTCTATTTCCTAAAAATATTCTATAAACAAAATTCAACCTCTAAACCAATTTAATGATAGCACCTTAATAATTGTATTCATACCTTTCTTAAGGGCATTAGTAATATGTGAAATGCAAACATTAAAATTATTAGAATATAAATATTAAAAGACTTATCGTAAATTATTTGATTACTTTTATTAAAAAAAAGTTGGATGTATTCAAAAGCTGATAATATAAAACACAAGAACACACACACACACACACACACACACACACACACACACACATATATATATATATATACATACACACACACACACACCACACACACATCTAATTGGAGGTGCTTGTGGTGTAATAGTTATCATCATAGGAAATGGACATAGTGACTCAACTTCAAATTATGGATGAGGCTATTTGCATTTCACATAGTAATAATACCCTTGAAAAAGGTATGAATACAATTATTCTCCCTCCAACTATGGATAAATAGTAGGGCAGACTGAGCTCTTTAACTTTGATATAGCAACCAATCTAGGAGAAGGAAAACACTGAATTCAAACCTGTTGAACTCTGTTTAAAAATTTACCTTGTGTCGCATTTTGCTCATGTGGCATTCAGTTGGTAAATACAAACACACACACACACACACACACACACACACACACACACACACACACACACACACACACACATGAATATATATATATATATATATTGTAACAGTGTTGGTTGTCCCTAATTCACTTTGTGGGTTTGTGGCGAACCAAATGTAATATAATTTGGAGAGGGCTCAATATCTGGTATAGAGCTATTATATAATAATAAGTAAATATATATTAGATCTTATATATATTTAATATGTATAAATATATATTTATCTTTCGTTATCTGCCTGATGATTGTTGTTTATAAAATGTTATGAAACCTAAGGTTGCAGACAAGCTTCCATGGTATTAAATATATATAAAATCTGATATATATTTCATCATCATCATCATTATATCGTGCTGCCAGCACGGATATTCCTGGCCCTCTCTCGCCACTTCTCCCTATCGTTCATCGCCTCTGGCAGGTCTTCAGGGCTACATCCCATATCCTCACAGAGCTGTTGTATGTATGTTCGAACTGGCCATCCTGCTTTTGCTTGGCCACATGTGGAGGTTCATAGGAGTACATCACTTAAGAGATCGTCCCTGCTTCTCCAGCTGTGTCCTGCATATCTGGTTCGTCTAACTTGGATAGTTTTCATGATGGGAGCTAGGTGGCGGTATAGTTGGTGCTTTGTAGGGTGTTGCCTCCACGACTTGTTTAATATTGCTCGCAGCATTCTTGTGTAATTGCTGTCTAGCTTTTTCTCCAGCTGTTTTGTTAGTGTTCAAGTAGTGCATCCATACAGCAGTATCGATATGACTGCTGCTTGGAAGAAACTGCGTTTCATTTTATTGGTCAGGTCTGACTTCCATTTGATCGATAGCTTATTGATAGCTGTCCATGCCTTCGTTAGCTACATGTTGATGTCTTTTTCGGTTGATGAGACACTGCTTCCTAGGTAGGTGAACTTGTCTACCAGTTTCAGAAAGCTTCCGTCTAGTGTGGAAATGTTGCCAGTTTGATTAAAGCACATGTATTCAGTTTTGTGTGCGTTGACATAGAGGCCAATGCCTGCAGCGGCTTGTTCCAAACTATACAGTAGTGTTTAAAATCTAATATATATTTACTTATATATATATATACACAAATTGGCTCTATAACTTTGGTATGCCAATCAGTCTAGGAGAAGGAAAAAATTTAGTTCATACCTGTTAATCTCTGCTTAAAAACTGACCATGTATCACATCCTGCTTGTGAGGAGGGGTAGGTAAATACATGCATATATATACACACATATAAACAAGGATCGTTCAAAAAGTTCTACGCCTCACCCAGAAAGAAGAGCTAGCATTGAATATTTTTGTCATGGTAATGAACTAACACTTCTTATAAAATTAGAAACATTTATTCAGATTTCTGTCTTAATTTCTGTGCAGATGAGGTCCATAGAAAGGCGAGAATTGAAAGACAACTTAAAAATCTAGGTGACGCTAAGAACCTTTTGAACTAATCTAGTACATATACATATAGACATACATATGGGGTATGATGGGTAAATTATTGATTAAATTATGCAAAAATAGAAATAACACTGACATCTTACTTTATCAGATATATTAACCAAAATATCTTGAAATATTATAGATTAAATTTATTCAAAGAAATCACCACTGGCTTCAACCACAGCCTCCAGACAACTCTGTAATCTCTTGTAAGCCTTTCTGACGTTCTCCTTGTTTAGATTAGCCAATGCAGATGTTTTCTTTGCCTTCAGTTCATCTTTGGTAATACGCAGAGTTTTATTGATCTCTCACTCAATCATACCTAATATATAATAATCAAGGAGATTGGAATCTGGGGAGTTAGGCAGCCAGATGTTAGAGGTGATGTGGTTGCAGAAATTTTCTCTTGAACCAAGGCAGCACTACCTCCTCCAGGCACTTGATGTAAGCATCCATGTTCAGTGTGAGGGCATGTGGAAACAGGAAAGGAGGCATAATGTCACCATCAGTAGTGACCATCCCAAACACCATAATATGGACTGTATATTTGGTTTTAATCACTATCGGTACATCTTGTGGGGACAGAGCAAGCCAATGGTTGTTCTGTGAGTTCGTCACCTGAACCTGGTTGAAAGTTTTCTTATCTGAGAAAAACTAAGGCATGTTTAGCTGGAGGGGATCCTTGAGTTTCTTCAAAAGCTTTGCAGTGCTGTCTTTCCTTTTGTTTTTTATGGTCTGTGATAAAAATTGGCCCTTTGTCAACTTTTATGATAAATACTGAATGACTTCATACACTACCTGCCTGATAAAACACTCAGACACTCCCAGGTCTCTAAATGACTTACTGGGATTGTTATCAGTTATGACCTGGATCTCAGCAACAAATTTGGGAGTTCTTATCAGAATGATCAGAGTGAGGCTTCCAATCTGCCATACCTTTGTAATCACCATTGGATTCATCTAACTCTTTTCAAATCTTCTGCACTGTCTTCAGATTGACACCCAAATACTCTGAAATCTTTGTATTAGAGCTTCCAGCATGATTGCCAAGCAGTACAGCATACCATTTCAAAATATATATAAATATATCACACACACACACACACATATATATATATATATATATATACACAGATATAATTTAAACTTAGTATATGGTAGCTTAATTTTAATTCCTTTCCTGAATCCTGTTTTAAAAAAGGAAATAAAAACTTCCTAAAGTCTGAAAGTATGTAGGAATAAAAGAAATTCCACCAGAATGAAAATATTTCATTTGCATTAGAAAACTCTGAAACATTCTCCCCAGAATCATTTTGTCTGTTTGGTTTGATTTGGTTTGGTTTTATGGCACATCAACCATTGTAGGTTATTTAATTTCTATACATATGAACAGTTCTATTTCAAACAATTCAGTTTAGTATAAGTACACAGTTTCAATGTCAAAAAACAGTTCTATTTCAAACAATTCAGTTTAGCATAAGTACAGTTTAGTTCTATTTCGGATAGATAGGACTCTATCACGTGCTACCATTCTAGGCAGAGTGGACCTGGGGGCAATGGCAATAAAGAAGTAGTCTGCATTCTGCAAAGCTCCAGCATTACTGGAACCTCACCATCAGTTTGTTTAGTGTTATATCCAGGACACTTGATGGAGAGGGAGGTCTTACCCCTCTGCAGAGTAACAGTAGGGGTATTCTACAGCCCCAGCTCACTGGGCAATACACAGAGTTAAATGTAAAAACAGTTTTATTTCAAACGATTCAGTTTAGCATTAGTACACAGTTTAAATGTTAAAACAGTTCTATTTTGAGCAATTCAGTTTAGCATAAGTATGCAGTTTAATCATTTAGTCAAAATCATTTCTATTTCAAGCTATTCAGTTTAGTCAAAGTTCTATTTCAAACAATTCAGTTGAGCGTAAGTACAGTTTCAATGTCAAAAACAGTTCTACAATCCAGTTTAGCATACAAAAACAGTTCTACTTCAAGCAATTCAGTTGAGCATAAGTAAACAGTTTAGTTCTATTTGACCCATAGATAGGATCCTATCAGGTGCTACCACTCCAGGCCAGAGTGGACCTAGGAGCAATGACAATGAAGGAGTACTCCGCATTTCCCAAAGCTCCAGCATTACTGAAACCTCACCAGTGGTGTATTCTTTAACCCCAAATAATTTTATCTCTGCATAATGACTGAATAAGAGGATACCACAAGTAATTGATCAAGTTAAGATGGGATATTTGGTCTTGTTGATTTTTGTTTTCAAATCTCTATAACTATTCAGATATCCTACCTCAGCTTGTCACAAGATAAGTCTCAGAGGGAAGAGAGTATTTTGCAGGCCACACAAACATATAAGAATGGAAACCATAGGATGTAGCATGGTGGATGTAAAGCAAGGCAGATGAATCTGAAGTTTGGTCCAGCGTGAACTTTACCAGATACTGGGCAAAAGGACCATATAGATCAACAATCAGGATCAAATAGTTCAGTAAGGAAACTACTGCTACTCATCTTTAAGGGTGGTGTTTACTGATGAGAAAATAAAAACAGCCAACAAAAGATGACTAATTCAAACTGTACATTTAAACCGCATCACTCTTCATGCAGGTAAACAAGAGATGCATTCTGCTGAAATTAGAACTCTGGCTCCAGTTTTCGAAAAATCAGCAACAGAGCCCAAACCTAACTTACTTAGATGCAAAAACATAAAGACATTTAAAGTTTGGCTGCTAAACACAATAAACCAGCTCCCCAAGCTTACAGCATCTTCAGCCAAGCACAATATAGACATAATATGCATGCCTTAAAATCACTAAAGAGCATAGAAAAAAAAAACAACTGAGAATTATGTACTACATTTAATGGCAACCCCTGCACAATGACTGTCTCTTGCTACAGTTCCACCAATACTTGTGATGAACTGAATATCACCACCATCTTTTACAATGGTCTATCTTCCCTTTTTTGACATATTACCAAACACAAGATTCTAATTATCTGTTGAATGTTCAAATAGGCAAAGATGAAAATAATAAATTTGGCTTACTGAACCTGCCAAACAGAAATGGTGAATATCTAACAGATTTTTCACTTGAGAACAGTTATTCATGTCTAAATGCTAAATTCCAAAAATGAGAGGGAAAACTATGGATCTACATTTACCCAAATAATGCTAAAGCACTGCTAGATTATATATTCATAAACAAAAAGTGAATAACTAGCACTTTGAACTGTGAGGTATATTCCTCTTTTGAAAGGGTATGTTCCAATCCCAGAACAATCTCAGCAAAGATATGCCTGAGTCTATGCAGAAATAAGAAGCAAACAACCAAAACCACATGTTATGACTGGTCTTCACTTACCAATAGTGATATTAGTAATAAATATGTGGTAACTGTAAGAAACAAATTTGAAACAATTTAGGAGATCTCTGAAACATAAATATGAAATCTTTATCACTGCTCACATAGAAGCAGCAGTAGAATGCATACTAACAAAACCAAGAGTTGCCCAGTCAGCTGGGACTGTAGAATACACCGACTGCTTCTCTGCAGAGAAGTAAGACCCTCCCCCCAACGAGTGTCCCGGATATGACACTAAACAATCTGATGGTGAGGTTCCAATAATGCTGGAGCTTTAGTTCCACTCTGGCCCAAAGTGGTGACACCTGATAGGGTCCTATTTATGGGTTGAATAGAACTAAACTGTGGTTTCTTGAGTTTACAGCTGTTGCATTTAAACTGCATATTTATGCTAAACTGGATCGTTTAAAATAGAACTGCTTTGACATTTAAACTGCGTACTTAAGCTAAACTGAATTGCCAAAATAGAACTATTTTGACATCTAAACTGTGTACTTATGCTAAACTAAATTATCTGAAATAAAACTGTTTTGACATTAACTCTGTGTATTGCCCAGTTGGCTAAGGTTGTAGAATGCACCGACTGCAGACCCCCGCCTATGACTCTCCTGGATGTGACACTGAACAATCTGATAGTGAGGTTCCAGTAATGTTGGAGCTTTGGGGAATGCAGAGTGCCCCTTCATTGCGATTGCTCCCAGGTCAACTCTGGCTTGGAATGGTAGCACCTGATAGGGCTCTGATATGGGTTAAATAGAACTAAACTGTATACTTATGCTAAACTAAATTGTTTGAATTAGAACTTTGACTTAACTAAATAGCTTGAAATGGAAATGTTTTTGACAAATTGTTTAGTTACATTTAAACTGCATACTTATGCTAAACTGAATTGTTTGAAATTGAACTGTTTTTGACATTGAAACTGTATTTACGCTAAACTGAATTGTTTAACATAGAACTGTTTTGACATTTAACTGTGTAAACAAAATCTATACTTATACTAAACTGAATTAAAACTGTGAGGTTCCAGTGATGCTGGAACTTTGGGTAATGTGGAGTACCCCTTCATTGCCATTGCTCCCAGATCCACTTTGGCCCGGAGTGGTAGCACCTGATAGGGTTCTATCTATGGGTCAAATAGAACTAAACTGTGTACTTATGCTCTACTGAATTGCTTGAAATAGAACTGTTTTAGTATGCTAAACTGGATTGTTTGAAAGGACCCTATAGAGACTTTGTGAAAATAGTGTAAAAAGGGTTGGACTCTTAGTGATGACGAAAATTGAAACAAGGACATAACAGATGTCTGATGAGTTGAAAATGACGTCATGGAGATCACCCCTGCCACAGTCAGAACCTACCCCAAAATCTTGGCAAACATTATATAACGAGCTGATTTTTGAGCTCGTTGCAATTGTCAGCGCATCTTACCAGCATTTTTGCTAGCACATTGCCAACACACTTGCCAGCTTGCCACAAGGATGCACTAATGAAGTTACCGCTAAGAAGAACTCAACCCTCTCCAATCTGATGTCCTTAGACCATTCTTGAAGTCACACCCCCAGAATTATTATCAACTATAGAAACTCAAGAATCTATTAAACTTTTTGTTATATTTACAAAAAGCAGTGTGTTATTTTTTTTTCAATATACCTTTCCGGTTTCCAGTTGCTGGCTACCAGCAACCCTCTTCTTTTTAGATGTGAATCTTCACTGCCTTGGACACTTAAAAAGGAATCACAATGTGGGGTGTGGTAGTGTATGGTCACTTTCACTGAAGAGAACTTTCCATCTGTTTTTTCCCATGCTGTAGCAGAGGATTGGAGGGGGTGGACGTGCCTGGGGGCGTGAGAGGTTTATATAAGGAAGTCTTGAGTGAAAGCCTCCTTACCTCAGCCAGGACACTGAAGATGGGTTATGGATGAGTGTTCCAGCATGATAATGACCCAAAGCATATGGCTAAGATAACAAAGTAGTGACTCAAGAAGAAGCATATTAAGGTAATGGAGTGTCCAAGTCAGTCTTCGGATATTAATTCTTTAGAAAATCTATGGAGGAAGCTGAAGATTTGAGTTGTCCAATGACAACTTACAAATCTTAAGGATCTGCAAAGAGGAGTAGGCCAAAATTCCCCCTGAGATCTGTAAAAACTTGGTAACCAACTACAGGAAATATCTGGCTGTAGTGCTTTCCAAGAAGGGTTTCTTCACCAAGTACTGAGTTATATTTTGCTATGGGGTGAAATACTTATTCTTTCAATAAAATACAAATAAATGTTCAAAAATTATCATAATGTGATTTTCTAGAATTTTTTTTTATTCTGTTTCTCATTTCAAGACAGACCAACCCTAAAAATTATAGACTGTTCCTATTTTTGTAAGGTAGCAAACTCAGAAAATCAGCAGGGGATGAAATACTTATTTTCCCCACTATATATATATATATATACACACACACACAAGCATATATATATACACAATTGCATACATATATATATATATATAAACACACACATTTATACATATATACACACACAGATATACATATTTACAGATACATAGACACATATTTATATTTACATATATATTAGTTGTCTGAATTTCGGAGACGAAGCTTCACGAATTTTATCATTCAGTGTTTTCAAACTATTCTCAATATCTTTATTGATATATTCACAACGTTTCAGCCAATGTATCCTCCAGCCTTCTTCAAGTATTTCTTGTCAAACTTGGGAGCCTACATGGAACTTCGAACCAAGTCCTCTATTTAATCCACAGGAGTCACTTGCTCTGATTCTATTAACCATAACCTAGTACAAGTGTTAAGCATTCCTGTATTGTTACTTGCCTGCAGTCAGGATTGAACCTGCAACCTCCAGATGATTGTCACTTAGAAGCTTACAGAACCAACACCTATAACTGTCATGATATATGTCTTGCTGTATAGCTCAGAATTAATTTTTGGGATTTATAAACTTAACATTCTTACATCACTATGAATTACTGCTATTAAGTATGATTTTTTTTATCTGAGCTCATATTATGATTTAAAAAAAATATTTCATCTAACCTTTTCGTTTATGGGTTCCCATATTGTATTCATCTCTACACTTGGTCTACTCGACAGGTCACTATAGCCCAACATATGTGCTAGTTCTTTGCCAATGTTCTTCTCTATCAATTATTTTAACTTCGTTCCATAAGGACATATGGTTTCCCTTTTCCTTCCATATATGGTCTGCCATACCTGACTTTTCAATTTCACTTCATACTACTGGTTTTTCGATGTTCTTCTAGCCTTACTTTTAGTGGACACCATGTCTCGAGTTTGTATACTTTATAACAACTACAAGGGATGGAGTACACACAATTCTTGGTTATGTGGAATTCTGTTAGGGGCTTGACATGGAAGAGATACCTCCAGAGTCAAGTCACTTGTGAATATTGTCCTGATATCATATGGACTACATATCTTTTGGATTATTTTGGCTCAGCCTTTGACATAGGGCAGACATACTATGATGAGTTTTTGGGCATCATTCTCTATCATCCTATCCAGATTTCTGGAACCCAATGTTATGTTCTCTGGGAAGTTGTTGCAATGGAGGTTGTGTGCTAATCATTTCTTCTTTATATGCCTCAATGTTGCTACTAGTGGCTTTTGCTCAATGTTGTAGGCAACAGACAATTCCTTTCTTCACATTTTATGAATGATGGGAGTTGAAATTGAGGTACAGTCTGGTGAAGGTAGGCTTATGATACATGGATGACCTGAATCCTTGTTCTGTGCATGTAACAAATACATCATAGGAAACTGTATAGACGGTTAGATTGAGTTCACATGATCAATATTTGTACATCTTCCTGATGAGGTCAGAGAATAAATAAAGATGAAGACAATAGTCCAAAAACCCTGAATGATAAAAATACATTATATATATATATATATATATATATACTCCCCTACCCACGTAGGGTTGAGTTCTCCGGCGAATGAAGTAATCGTGTTGCCATTAGCGTTTATTGCAAGCCTCTTCATATATGAATTGAGGTCTCAGTAGCCGTTAAACGGATGTATGTAAACAATAGTAATTGTGATTCATAACCATTTAAAATTTACTTCGATGCTACTAGCTCCTCGTGGCTGAAGGGTTAGAAGTTTGGATTGGCGTTTGAGTCAACCGGGTTTCGATCCCAGTTACGGGAAGCTAATATGTCTAGCCATACTGATGAGTTCTGATAGAACGAAACAGATCTGTCTGTGGATGACTATATATATATATAAACACACTTATACACATGCGCACTCAGAGATTTATATACATACACACACAGACACACACGCACACAAATATATATACATACACATACACACAACCATATACACATGCACAAATATATATATATATATATACATATATATATATTGACATTACTTTAATTGTGTCATTTTGGGTGGTATTTTCTATTTTTTCCATAAAACTACTTTGTTCCTTTCCTAATTATTTTCTGTAATCTTGAAATAAATGGTTATACTCTTTTCAATCAACTTTTTTAATATTTTGGAAATGAATATTTCTGGTAAAAAAACGCCAAAAAAACATAAGCCTATTCACCAAATTTTTTGTTTACTTACCGACGAGCCAAATCTTTAGCATTAAACTCTTTATATTTCAGAAGAGAGGCTTCAATACTCAGCCGCATTTCAGTGTCATCTGTAAAAGGGAGTATTTTGGCATCCTTTTTGCTTTCTTCTACAATAGAAAATAAGAATGAGTCAATGATAACGTATTGCTAACACAAGTAATCAAAGGTATTTATTCACCAGTTATTAGATTTCATCAGGAAAAAAAAAAAAATTAATAAATTTCGATGCTTCAATTTTTCCCTTTATCTTTAGACATATTGACTTCAGTGTTTCTCTTCTATAACACTAAAATTTGAATTATGTCTACAAATCAAGGAAATCTATTGACTAAATTGTTCATATGATAATGTCTTCAATGAAGGACATTATAAATTTTAACTGGTTTTGAAATATATGTAGTATGCAGTGGGGAAATTTAGAATTAATAATTTTGTGCATGCACTTTCTTTCAGGTTTTGTCAACTGTGTAGCAAATTAGAATCAGTTATGCACTGTTTGTGTAGAAAGCAGCACCATGATACAATTCATTTCTCCAGAAATTTGAAAAAAAGCATGGCATTTATGCTGGAAACGCTAATACAAAAATTTCAGTGTTTGGGTGTCAGTCTGAGAATGGATTGCTGTACATATTGAAGAAAACCAAACACCCAGTTGGATGGTCACTAACAATGGTAATGTTATGCTTCCATTCATCTTCCCACATGGCCTCAAATTGAACACAGAGGTTTATATCAAGTGCTTGGAGGAGGCAGTGAAGCCCTAGATCAAGAGGGAACCTACGGAAAGACCCTATGTCTAGCAACAGGACTCCGAACCATGCCACACAAGCAGAAGAACCCAGTCTTGGCTGTCAGAAAATTATTGCAACCACATTACCCCTAACATCTGGCTGTTTAACTCTCCAGATTGCAATCCCCTTGATTATTATGGGTGGGGGACAGTTGAGTGAGATACCAACAAAACTTCATGCAACACCAAAGATAAATTGAAAGTAAGGATAATAGCAACATTTACTAATTTAAACAAAGTGATTTTTGAAAAGACTTGTAGGAGATTCTGAAGTCATCTGAAGGCCATTGTTGAATCCAATGGCAATTTCTTTGAATGAATTTAATCTACAGTATTTCAAGAAATTTTTATGTAATTTTGTTTAATATATCTGATAAAGTAATATGTCAATATTATTTTCCTTTTTGCATAATTTAGACAACAGTTTATCTATTGTAACGAAGCCCTCAAGAATAGTGGTTTTAAAGAAGAGTTTACTTACCTAGAGCCAAAAATGATTAAACCTTACAATAATAATATTAATAATAATAAAAATTTGTACAAGGATAAAGAAACTACTGATAATTGTAATATCAAAGTAAATTGTCATAAAAATAGAAAAAGGAAAATTATATAGTTCAGCCCCCCACTGTAAACTTGTTAATATAAACATAGGAAAATATTCCTAAAAATTGATAGATAAACACTTTAATCAGTAGAATATATTACATAAAATATTTAATAGGAAAACTTTAAAAATTAGTTATTCTTGCATGAATGATTTAAAAAAAAATAATCAACACTCATAATACAGAAGTAAGTTGGTGACCATAGTCGAGGGTGACCTGAAGGCTCCCTTTTCGATAGCTACTACACCAAGGTGTAGGGGAGGGCGCTACTCCTTTCCCTGGATTTCTCAACTTTACCCTTGATCCGTACCTTATAATGCTGTACCATTTTTAAAGTCTTTGGTATGACTCGCCCTGGGATTGAACCCAGGTCTCCCATGCCATTGGCGAACAGTCTAACCATTATGCCAATGTCCGGTATATGGAAGTAATTAGGAAATATTATGACTAAGTTGATGTGAATAATAATAATAATAATGATATTAATTGTAATTGTAAAACTAAAATTAATTGTCCTATGAATGGTTTGTGTAATTTGAAAAATGTATTATATCAAACTATTATTTTCCCAAAGGAAAACCTATATTGGAATTTCACCAAACCTATATTGGAATTTCACCAGTTAGATGGAAATTAAGATATAATAATCAAATTCATTCATCCTCTCATGAATACTTGAAAAATCAAACAGCTTTATCCAAACATTTTTGGAAGTTGAAAAATAAGGGTTTAACTCCAGAAATTCAATGGAAAATATTGAAAAGATCTACTACTCCGAGCTGCTTTGATGGTAGATGTAATTTGTGTCTGGAAGAAAAGATACAAATTATGTTACACCCTGATCCTGGTAACCTATTAAATCAGAGATGTGATTTAATAGCTAGATGTAGGCATAAAAATAAACTTAGACTATTTTCAAAATAATTAATTGAATAATTAAATAAATAAACAGAAAATGATTAACTGATTTATTAAATTGGTAAATAAATTGGAATTAGTAATTTATATAAGTGAGGTTTACTCTATTATTGTAATTAGGGGGGGAGTACCATAATTAACATTAGCTTTAGTTTTTTTTAGTTCATTTTAATGATAAAAAATGATATATTAAATTTAGATTGTCCGAATAATTTTATAAACATTTGAATTTTTTACATGTATTATTGTAACTGTTATTCTTGTCTCTGTTAAATTTGAAGTAGGATGAAACCGGATGTAGTTTTACATGCCATAATTTTTTTATACTTATTGTTACTTGAAATTTTAGGCTAGCTTTAATAGAAATAGGTTCTATTTTTTTTTTTTTTTTTCTCTCTTTGTCTGGTTGTAAATGTGAAAAATTTATCTTAATTCCATTTCTTGTTGGATCTGAAGAAATCCTGTTAATTTTTTTAGAGCATTGATTTATATCAATGCTTTTAACAGAATGGAAATAAATTTATTATCTTAATGTGACCGATTGTTGTTGTTTTTTGGAGAAAAAAATTTCCTCTGTGGATTTTATTTACACTGAGCTCTTTACCAGGAATATCTAAATTTAATATTCTATTTTTGAATATTTTATTTGTCCTGATTGAAATTATTCCTTATTCCAGATTTACTGGATTGAATAATATATATATGTGTGTGTGTGTGTGTGTTTGTTGGGTTTTATGATATATCAACCCTTATAAGTTATTTAATGTCAAATCCTCTTTATATATATATATATATATATATATATATATATATATGATTTGTTAATTCACAGCTTGTAGATAACATTTTTGAATAAGCCAGAAATACACATAGTTAAATGGTTTCCAATAATTCTATTTAATATTAATCCTTTGTTTGCACATAGTTAAATAGTTTCAAGTATTGCTATGTAATACAAACAATTTAATTGAACAACAGTCATTTGTTTGCACACAGTTAAATGGATATACATATATGATTTCTAAGTAAATAGTTTGTAGGTAATTTTATTTCTTAAAAAGCTAATTTGTTTGCCCACAGTTAAATGGCTTCAAATATTCCTGTCTAACACTAATAATTCTATCTAATCATTTGCTTCCACACAGTTAAGTGGCTACAAGTATTACTATTTAACACTAATAATTCTATTCAATACAATTCATTGATTTGCACCGAGTAAAATAGTCCCAAGTATTGCTATTTAATACCTGTAATTAAATTTTTGCACATAGTCAAATGGTTTCAAGTATTGCTATGTAATACTAACAATTCAACATCATCATTTGTTTGCAAACATTTAAATGGTTAAATAATTCTATTTGACCCATTGATAGGACCTGAACAGCTATTACCACTCTGAACCAGAGTGAACCTGGGAGTAATAGCAATGAAAGGGTACTCCACATTCCCTCAAGCTCCAGGACTGGATGCTCACCATCAGCTGGTTTAGTGTCAAATCCAGGACACTTGTTGAGGAGCGGGTCTTAACCTCTACAGAAATGCAGCCGACATATTCTACATTGCTGATTGGGTTGGTGTATGTGTGTGTATTTATTCATACATATGAATATCAAACTGTTCTCATGTACTGATCTTAAACTTGTCACAAACTAAAAGCATTAATCACAAAAAAAAACTAAAAAAAGCAAAAACAAAAAAACAAAAACAAAAAACAAACAAAGAAAAACACAGAACAATAGCTTTTGTTTGATTAAATTGAAGAATTAATTCCTGACTTTGACATTGATGTTTACATCAAATACTGATTATAATTTATGATACAAGAAGGCTGAAGTAATTTTTTTTTCAGGAGTCAAATTTTAGTGTGAAAACTTTTTACCAACCATAATATTGCTGGTTGGTTGAGTTTTATGGCATATTGATCCATGTAGGTTATTTAATGCCAAATCCAGTTATATATATATATATATATATATATATATATATATATATATATATATATATATATATATATATATATATATATCAGGAAACTTGAAAGGATCTTAATTAAATTATATAGACAAAATGTGTCTTTACTATTTAATCAAATGTGATTAAATGAACGATTGCTGCCTAACCACACACACACACACACACACACACACACACACACACACACACACACACACACACACACACACACACACATATATGATTTGTAAATGAATAGTTTGTGGATAACATTATTTTCAAATGAGCCAGAGCTCATTTGTTTGCACACACTTAAATGGTTTTATGTATTACTAATACTAATAGTTCTATTTGCACACAGTGGAATGGTTTCAACCTTTCAATTTAATAATAATGCTTTTTTTGCACACAGTTAAATGGTTTCAAGTTTTGCTATTTATTGTTTGTACACATTTAAATGGTTTCAAGCATAGTAAATGATTAAACAGTTCTATTTGACCAATAGATGAGACCCTGACAGGTACTACCACTCCAGGTCAGAGTAGACCTGGTAGTAAAGACAGTGAAGGGGTACTCTGCATTCCCCAAAGCTCCAGGACTGGAGCCTCACCATCAGATTGTTTAGTGTTATATCCAGAACACTTGTTACAGAGATGCAATTGGCATATTCTAAAGCCTCAGCCAACTAGGCTGGCATTATGTTGACGCTGAAACGATTCAGAGAACTTTTACATCTTTTTTGTTTAAAAAAAAATTGCATAAACTATCACTATTCTCAATCAGACCTTATCTAAATGTTGACTGGTTATGAAAAAAAAATCAAGTTTATTTGTAGATTATGGTGAATAAGGTATAAAGTAGTATACGAAGTAAAACTGACATGGAGAAAGCATGTTTGGATCAGTAAATGTAACTATTTAAACTTAAGGTTTGACTAATAATGACTTCCTTCCACCTTGACCTAAAGATAAAGTTAGGGTAAAAGCTCCAGTTCCTTCTAAATCACTAAGCAAAGTTTAGTTAGTAACATCCCCACCAAACTTCTAAATCGCCTACTTTGTACCACATTTCAAAATGTTTTCAAAGGTAAAAATTTCTTTGTGAGGAACAGTCTTTTTTCCTTTTTGTCAAAAGGTGAGTGGTTCTTTGGCTGGTTTAATGTTTACCCTATTGAAAATAACCTACAAAGGTTGATATGCCATTAAACAACAAAACCAAACCAAATCAATGCATCTCAATCCGCAATCAGCTACAACTGGAAAAAGAAAAATGAATATGAAAATATTTCAAGAAAACGTACTGCACTCATCAATAGAAGAAATGTTGTGCTTTTCTATAATAATGCAATGCCACGTTAGGCAAAAATCACGCAGGAAAAAGAAAACTGGATTTAGGCTGGTCTGTTTAACCCTATCAACTAAATGTAAAATGGGCATTTGGGTCCCTCATACTCTTAGAAGAATAAAGAAGATTACATATCCATAGCAACAAGTCTTCTCTTAAAGCAGAGAAATGACCCGTTTCTAAGGAATATCATTACAGCTGACAAAAAATGGGTTCTTTATGACAATGTTCGACATAAAAGGTAGTGGATTGACAAGGATGAATCTCCGCAGCCTATCCCAAAAGTGGA
Organism: Sepioteuthis lessoniana; assembly: GCA_963585895.1. Taxonomy (NCBI): domain Eukaryota; kingdom Metazoa; phylum Mollusca; class Cephalopoda; order Myopsida; family Loliginidae; genus Sepioteuthis; species Sepioteuthis lessoniana. Next base: position 76,047,446 of record OY757908.1, read on the forward strand.
GCTTCGTGGAAGAAAAGTTATGCTAAGTGTATGGCGGAATCACTGCTGTATTATTCATTTTAAGTTTTTAAATCACACACATTTAATGCAGACTTATACTCTCAACAGCTGCAACATGTGCATGAAAATCTTCTAAGAAAACACTCCACACTTGTCAAGAGGAGAAATGTTGTACTTCTCCATGATTTTTCTCAGGAAAAAATATTGGATTTAAGGTGATTTGTTCTACCCTCTTGCATCAAGTGGTTTCCATTTTTTCTTTCTCTACAAAATGCTCTGAATGATGAAAGGTTTTCTCAAGAAGATCAGATGAAAACTTTTGAGGAGAATTTCTTGAGCTCAAAACCAGCTGAATTTTACTAGAGATAAATCAACAAGCTACCTGATTAATGGCAAAAGGTGATTCCAAATAATCACAAATATACTGTTGGTTGAAATTAATTCCTTGTTATGAATGAATTATATTTTACTAAAATGGAAATTATCTATGACGACATCCAACAGTTTGTATCTTGTAGTAGAGATTAAAAGTATATATTGTTTTTTGGATACTATATTTTAAAACATCCACTTTCTGCAATTTTAATTGCCCAGTTTTGTTGGAGCTGTAGAATACACCAATTGCTTTTCTGCAGAGGGGTAAGACTCCTCCAACGAGTGTCTTGGATATGACACTAAACAATCTGATGGTAAAGGTCCAATAATGCTGGAGCTTTGGGGAATGTGGAGTACCCCTTCATTGCCATTGTTCCCAGATCCACTCTGGCCCGGAGTGGTAGCACCTTATAGGGTCCTATCTATGGGTCAAATAGAACTAAACTGTGTACTTATGCTCAACTGAATTGCTTGAAATAGAACTGTTTTTGTATGCTAAACTGGATTGTTTGAAATAGTACTGTTTTTGACATTGAAACTACTTACACTAAACTGAATTGTTTGAAATAGAACTTTGACTAAACTGAATAGCTTGAAATAGAAATGGTTTTGACAATTAAGCAATGTACTTATGCTAAACTGAATTGTTTGAAATAGAACTGATTATTCGCATAAAAATGGATTTGGCATTAAATAACCTACAAAGGTTGATATGCCATAAACCCAAACAAATCAAACCATACAATTTTAAGTAAAAAAACCAAAAAAACTTTTAGATTAACTAAAACTCAACATTGAGTAGAAGTTAAGATGCGGTGTCTTCTTAAGAACAAGTTACTAATTGGAATGTTGGGTGCTTTACTTTTAACTTTAATTACTTACTGGGTACTTTACATGGTGTATTAGTTAGCAAACTAGCATAGCAGACAATTGTTAGTGAGTTTGATTCTCACTTGGTGGGTGCCTCATACTTCTGGCTTTGTACCACAACTATGATGAACCACTGTGGATACCTCATATAGTCTAATATTTAGCGAACTAGACTAGCAGAGCATTGTTAATGAGTTTGATTCTCACTGGGTGCATTAACTATCATGGACCATCGTAAGCAACTAACATATATAGCAAACTAGATGAGCAGAACATTGTAGGTGGGTTTGATTCTCACTGGGCGTTTTAACTATCATGGACAAGGGTGTGTACCATACTTAGTGTAATATCTAGGAAACTAGATAAGCAGAACATTGTTAGTGAGTTTGATTCTCACTGGGTGCATTAACTATCATGGACCATCGTAAGCAACTAACATATATAGCAAACTTGATAAACAGAACATTGTAGGTGGGTTTGATTCTCACTGGGCGTTTTAACTATCATGGACCATGGTGTCTGCCATACTTAGTGTAATATCTAGGAAACTAGATAAGCAGAACATTGTTAGTGAGTTTGATTCTCACTGGGTGCCGTTATGTTGTATACTCATTTGCCGTATCACAACGACACAACAACAAAGACAGACGCATGATGATAAATGACGCAGGAATAAAGGACGCAGGAACAATTAAGATGCAGGATAAAGGACGCATGAAGACTTCTTTAGCAACATATTCACCTCTCGCTTTATTGCAAGGGTTCGAAAGGTTAGCATGTGAGAGGATGCTGGAGACCGAACATAAACTTCATATTTTGACCCCACTGTTATGACCGTCACGTTGTGTCTTTATTGTTCTCCTGATGTTAGGGTCTACTCCATCTGGGCTTTCCGAGGGCCCCCTCGGTCTGGTGTGGTCTTCCCTACCACATCTCGTCTCTAACCCTCTGGGAGTCTGCTGGCAACTGCATCGGGGGTTTCCAAGAACCCCCTCGGTCGGGTGTGGCCTTCCTTACCACATCTGGTCTCTACTGTCTGGAATTCTACTGACAACTGCATCGGGGGTTTCCGAGAACCCCCTCGGTTGGGTGTGGCCTTCCTTACCATATCTGGTCTCTACTGTCTGGAATTCTACTGACAACTGCTCTGGGACCCAAACTCAACTGAGTTGAATAATAACTCAACGCCCACACGATCGCCTACTGGATCTTTGAAATCGAATGTTTAATCGTCATCAAGCGGAAATAACTGTCATGCAGTTCAGAGGTTACTCTCTTCCGGTGCATGACTGTAATGGCACAATGAAACCTTCACCTTGTCCCATATCATAAGCCTTAATCCACCCACGCGATCTCTTTCGATTACTGGACGTTGGAATGTGTCACTTCCTTCCGGTGTATCACCTTGGAATAGCATTTTTAGGCCGGGGCGAGGGGTCAAAATATAACACTATACTGCTGGCCTTGTGCCACAACTATCATAGACCACTGTGGGCACCTCATATAGTGTAATAGTTAGCAAACTATATCAGCAGACTATTGTAATTGAGTTTGATTCTCACTAGGTGCCTCATGGTTCTGATCTGTTGCTACAACTAAGCTAAGTTTAGTAAATAACTTCTCACAGTACTAAAAGACTTGTTATTTTCTTTTCATTGTGGTTAACAACTGTTTTTTTATTTCATTTTTTTTTATATATAAAAACAAGTAGAGTGTATAAATAAATCAGGGAGAGTCTCCATGATGTAATGGCTAAAGTGTTGAACTGTGATACTGTAGTAAGCGAGTTCAAACTATTACGTTCACTTTCAGACTAGTACCCTTGGGAAAGGCATGAAACACTTTATCCCCCCAGCTATGGGTTAACAAGTGCCACTACTGCTCATCTACAAGGATGGCTTTGACATGAAATAACCCATGAAAGCTGATATGCCATTAAAACAAAGAAAAATAAATGAGTCACTATCAAGAAGAAAACAAAGCCAGTGTCAAGAAAGCACATTTGTGATATATACAAATTTTTTTTTATAGTTTAACTAATTTATCAAAATGGAGTCATTTTTAATAGTAACACAAACAAAAATATGATGATATTTTGTAGTGGTTTAACTATCCAAGGTAGCAGTGAATGTGTTAAAAATAAGAGCAAAAATAATTTTTATTCATTGATTAGAAATCTTTGTCTAGTTTTTTCAAGTTTATTCCATTACCCATAAAAGAAAACTCATCAACCAAAACATTCAATAAGAGAATGTATTATATATATATATATATATGTATGTATTATATATATATATATATATATAAATTTGTGTGTGTATTTAGGCAGCAGATTGTCTTGTAAGCATATTTTATTGAAAGTAACAGATAAGGATTTACTGTTTAGCTTTTTATTCAGTTTTTCTAGTTGGTGAAAAAGATGTCACAACTGTGGTTGTAGGTAGTTTAAACACTGTCCAAAATCACTGTTAGTGTAGCTTTGGACAATTTAAAAACTTCCTACAACTACAGTTATGACATTTATTTTTTTCTCAAAATAGAAATTGAATAAAAAGGTAAGCAGTTAATATTTGTTTATTATTTTCATATAATTAGTTTTGTCAGTTTACACAAAAATTTGGGACAATCCCAATCGTTGATGTTACTACGTTGTTTTCAATACTTTTCAAAATATTGTAAATTTTAAGCTTGTCTTATTCTGGAATTGGCCTAGAATGATAGATAAACTTTGTCTATCTCCATTTAGTGAGAGTAAGCAAGCAAGGGCTTGAAAAGTAAGTAAAAAAGCAAAACAAAACAAGAAATAGCAATAGGGATTATCATTTTCTATAAGAAAGTAAAAAAAATTCCCAACCATTGGTAATCGGTAGGTTAAGTTAAAGTTTAGTTTATTAGTCTCTGCTTCTCTTGGAGTTAGTTGAGTTTTTTGTTGTGTGTGTGTGAGTTTGTAGTAGTGAGTGCTACCGCACATTATATCTTTTTCCGTCGTCTGACCATTACAAAAAAAAAAAAGAAAAAAAAAATTTCAGAAATATTTTTTAAGATCTAAAAAGACCTACCCCTATTCCTGACGAAACGATCTCCGACTTTCTGATACACATCTACTGCAGGTGGACTTTTGTAAACAAAGATAATTGCTTAGTGCGTATGAGAAAGTCAGAGATAGTTTCGACGGTAATCAAATTGTAAACAGGACTCCTCCCTTCTACAATCGATATTTCTTTGATACTGACAAGTTGTAGGAGTAAGAATAAATGAATGAATGGTAAACAATAAAAAGATGTTTTCCGATTTTTTTTTATGGCCAGACCAAGTTTGTCTCACAAAATGCATCTTTTTAATGAGAAAACTACAAATCAAAAAAAAAAGTAAAAATAAATTTTCGATTAATATTTTCAGTAAATGTCCAAATTAAATTAATAATTTATTAACCAGACCAAAAATACCAATATAAAAACATGTATTTCTCTTTTTTTATACATTTTTTATTTATTTATATACATAAATACATACGTAAATACACACACACACACACACATATATATATATATATATATATATATATATATATATATATATATATATATATATATATATATTACTATCATTACGATCAAGTCCTAAAGTTATCTACTTTCAGTTTGTTGTGTTTATTTCTTTCCTTCTTTACCATGACAGTAAAAAGTGAAACAAAGATTAATTTTTAAAAAAATCAAAGCAGCAAAAACTTACTCGTCTCCACTTTATTTACAAACCTCTTCACAAAGTCAAGACCACTTTTCGAGAATTCAAATGGTGCGCCGAAACAATCTCCAACAAGGGCCCCAATAAGGCAACCTTGGAAACGAGACATTAACGAAGCAAGTTGAGGTTCTGCCATGTTGTGTAGCTGAATGATTGTGTTATCGCCCTTGGAATAGCTTTTGTAACAGGTTAAAGAAGCATAGTCACAGTTATTGAACATCTTTACTATCAAAGTTACACCTTATGACTTTTCCATATTCCTTTCTTTTTTCCCCCTTTTTTCCTTTTTCCTTCTGTCTTTTTCTTTAGATACGAGATTATAGTGCTGTCTCCATATTTAACCGCCATGAACTATTTTAATTGATGTAATTAATCCATTCCAATGTTACAGCATTCTAAAAGATTTTCAGACGAGTAGATTTCTTCTTTTTCCTCTACTTTGGAGTTAATTGCCTCTATGCAGTCATAAGACTTTATGAAACGATTTCTAGCCCCCACCCCACCCCGCGTCGTCCCATAAGGGATTTACTGAGTATAACCCCAGCCAGTATCCAGCAGTGAAGCTCCAGTTCCGCAGCTCATGGAAGATGAAATCACCCTTTGATAGTGGTTAATGTGCAAGACTGTGATATTGTAATGAGTTAAAACTCTAGTTATATGATTATATTCACTTTCAGACCAATACCCAAGGGAAAAGTATGAACCCCCTTGTTCCTCGCAAGAGCTATAGGTTAAATATCACCACTTCTGTTCTATAAGGATGATTTTGGCATTAAATAACCCACAAAGGTTAATATGCCTTAACAAAAGAAAACAAACCTTCATTATCATTACTTCAAGATCTATTCTGACCTGAAATAATAGTACCAGTTAGGGTCCCATCTATGAGTCAAATAGACCAGATTTAAAATTATTAGTATTAGATAGGAATACTTGATAGAAATATAACTAATCAAATTATTTGTATTTGAAATGGTCACTTGAAGCTATAATTCTTTTATAAAGATTATCATTATGAATTACTTAAAAGCATATGATTGCTTGCAAATTATTGTTGTTAGAGAGGAATACTTGAACCCACATAACTGTACAAAAAAGCTATTAGATAAAAATAGTTACTTGAAATTATATAATTGTGCATAAATTATTATTAGATAGGAATACTTGATACTATTACATTCACTTTTGGACTAATACCCTTGGGAAAGATATGAACCCCTTCACCCCCCTAGCTATGGATTAGATAGTATTGTAGGGTCAGGCAGAGGTCAGGGCAAGCTGTGTTACCGTTTTTCATCTGACTCCATTCTGAGGTTATTCTATTTTTACCCCACGTTGGCTTGTTGATGTAACTCCTTGAACAAGAAGGCCGAAAAGGAATTATACGAAAGAAGATAGCAACAGATAGGAGACGAAGACTTTTTGTTTTTGTTTTTTCCTTTATGTCCTGAGTTCAACAACCATTCAATGGGTGAGGGAATTTTCCCTGAATACAATTAAAATGGTTGAATTTATAGAATGCACATTTCCTTAGCCTTAGAATAATCAACAAAAACATACATAAGAACATTCTAGAAATTTAGTATCAAAACCGCATTAGCATTGAAGTTGCATTTTTATATTTTTCAACCAATCAGCTAAAATATAGAATAAGAACATTCTAGAAAATCCGGATTGGAAACTAATTAACAGAAAATATTTAGGCTCTAAAACAAATAAGTAAAAATACGAATCTGATTGGTCAAGAAATGTCTACGCGCTTAAATTTTAGGACTCGAAATAAAACTATTTTTTGATCCACTACTAAAGTATAAATAACAAAGAATTTAATCAACCAGGTCAGTTTTCGGTCATTCAATTCATTTCTTCCATGGCTAAAAAGTCATTCCGTCTACTACCCAAAAAGACTTTTCACTAGAGGTCATGAAACAAGCAGCAGAGAGTCGTGATATAGACTCAAAGGGAAAGGCTTGCAACTTTCTTTCATCAATGCGTCACGTTGTCGCCAAAATCTTAAGAAAACACACAGTGTGGACTTAATGAATGCAAAGACCCATACTTACGGTTCATCATTCATATACACACACACATACCAACATATGAAAGTTGTAGAGAAGAGGAAAATCTCGTATTTTGGTTTGGCGCTCAATTTATTTCGACACTTAATTTAATCAGGATGACTAATCCTATTCAGCCCAGACCTTCATTTCCGCCCACCAAAGCTTGTAAGCTGCCAAACTCACTCTCTTTGGCTTGAGACGGCGACCAGAACAGACATTCCTCTGGCCGTTCCTACTTAGCGATACTTTTTAGCTAGACAAGCCGCCTAGTGTAGACATCTCGCTGTGGCTCTAACACCAGTAGCAGCAACATGGACACTCACGAGGGAAACCCATCTAATTTATGGATTTCTTACAAGGAATCCCAGTTGAATATAAATTAGACGCATTCAACATGCCTTCCATAGGCACCACTTTATGTCACCCCAAAATTGGCTATGTCGATCTGAGCGTAACTCCGCTCTCGACACACAAGCTCCCAATGCACCGCTGGTCCACATTAATGGAGATAACGCATACTCTCCCCCAGATAACAGACACGAAATTCACGGTGACATCCAAAGTTCAATTCTTACAACTGCAACATCTTTCGTCAAAAATGCAAAAGACACAATCCCTCACACGTCCCGCAACACACGCTGCCATCTCAGCATCTCGCTACGCCATTTCGTCTCCATACTAACAAGCCTAAACTCCACGAGTCTTGCAACACTAAAAGCAAACCATATTCAATGCTGCAAATAAAGAACTTTCTTTGTTGTGTTGTTAAAGAAAAGTTTCGTCATTCATTTGTGTTGCCTAAAAAATATAGTGTTAGAGAAATTAACAATTTCCCGAAACGCTATAAAGTAAAGACAATTATTTTTATCCTACTTACTTTGAACAACCATGGAACCATTTATTTGTTAGACTTTATTAACACGTAAACACACACACACACACACACACACACACACACACACACACACACACACACACACACGTGTGAACAACCCTATTTTCATATAACTGGCCATACTTGTATTTCTACAAAGGCCAATCACACATTATGTTTTCTCATTTATTTTTATTCCTGTTTTCTTATGAATATTTAATTGTTTGTTTCTTAATGTTCGTTGTTGTCATATTCCATTTGTTTTACGTACTTGTAAAATTTGTGTTGTATTGTAGTGTTATAACCTGGTAAGTCTATACGTGAGGAATTATAAATTAATAAACATCATTTTGTAGTTAATATTATGGCCACCTGGTGTAGTAATAACATGGATTATTTATCTACGCACAAGATAACAACCGCTTGGCGTAGGAATACACACACACACACACTCTGCCCATTCAGAATGAAGATGCCTTTACAAAAGCACGCACGACTTGTGTTGTCCTTGTTACAAGACGAGATATTGCCTTGATTTGAAAAAACAAAAAGAAAGAAAAGAAGAAAAGAAAAAAAAAACGGAAGTTAACACTTCGAGTTCTCAACTCAAAATGAAAAGTTAGTCGCTCACGCATGGGCTCCGCGCAGAACTTCCGTTTGCGATAAATTAACAACAAAAAAAAAAAATACATTAATAAATATCCAATCGGAACGCCTCCCGCGGGGCACAAAAATTGCCGTTTCTGAGCCTACAGAAAATATATAAATAGACGGACCAAATAATTATCAGTCAGACTTGTTCCTTCACACGACCCGTGTTAAGGATTCTACGCACCGTCCGGCGCCTGTCATCCGATACATCAAACGATCGCCGCCGCTAAGAACATTGCCCTAGTTCCGAAGAAAACCATCCCTTCACCACGAGAACTTAGTAACTATCCCTTCACCACGAGACAAGTACAGTACATGAACTTTGTAACTACTACCACTGAATTCATTCTTTAACTGTGGACATATTTCTCCATTCTACTCTCTGTACTTAATCTATTTATAAAAAATTTTCTATAACATTATTACTGTGTTATTGTGAGTATCTATACGTTCTTTGTTTTGCAACCATACGCATTTCTCGCCCACAACTCAGAATATAACACTGGTGTCAAGCGTGCAGCAAAACAAGTATGGAATACTCCGGCCTTTCTCGATCAGAAATCTTGGAACTTATAAAACAGCAAAAAGCAGCGATTCTCCAAACGAAAATTGACATGGAGCCGGCAGATAACCTGCAAGCACAATTAATCATTAGTGAACTGAAAACAGACCTCCACGAACTTTTAACTGCTCTGCAAACTACCGCGCACGATCGATCGCACACATTGCAACAACACACCACAAACTATGAGCTTCTATTGCGACAGCAGTCACTTCGGGACGCCACAAAATCCATCCGGACTTTCGAACCGGGCAGCGATGTAAACCGCTTCATTACCGACCTTAATAAGGCTTACACCATACATGTTAAGCCAGAATTAAGGGAATATCCTGCAATGGAGAAGGAGTTTGTCAAGCTGGCAAAGCAACTACTGAACGAAGGCATCTTCCAGCAGATGGAGGACTCAAGACAGCCTACGTCCACGTTCGAGGAACTAAAGGCTTACCTTATATCCACCCACGGAAGCCAAATGACAAACTTTCAGTACCTAAGCCGAGCATGGGACCTTCAGCGACACGAGGGAGAGAAACTCACTGATTTTGCAGGCCGACTTGAAAACACAATCCGAGAGGCCACAGTCCACATCACGACAAAATTCAAGTCGGACAGACAAAATGCTGAGATGACGGCCGAAACTGCGTTTTCCCTAATGGGGGCCATGCTCATGAGTGAAAAGATCAAGGCATGGACACCTAACATCTATCCACACCTCGTCAAAACTATGGACAGACACTACTCAGCGGGTGGTATAGCCAGCGATGCGCAACGCTATCTTGATCGTGGTATCAAAACGGACATCACCACCGCCGCTGAAACCACTGCGCTGATGGCGAGCCAACCTACACACTCTGACAAACCTCGTAGCCTTGAAAGTGACAAGATACTAGCCGACGTACAGCTACAGTTGCTGGATCTGAACAAGCAACTGCGGCAAACCCACAGGCGGAACCCATCCATTGTTGACTGGAAAAGTCGAACCGCCCCCACCTACAACATGAAGCACAACCGAGCACAAAGAAGCGCTGGCCAACCCAGCCAACAAGCAATGTGCAAAAACTTTTTACGAGGCCGCGCATGCTTTAAGGGCAACAGGTGCCCATATTTTCACCCCCCCCTCATGCTCAAGCACACATAGTGACCACTGACACCGGTTTACCTGGAATAGATAGCGATCAGCACAACCATGAACACGCGACGCGCTTCGACGAACTGGATTTTCGGTTGGGACCGAACGAGATGTGATGACTCGTTCCCAGGTCCATGTATCCACTCAGCATCATCACACATTTTAGGAGGTGCCCGTGGTGTAGTCGTTATCGTCGTAGGAAATGAACACGACGACACGAGTTCAAATCCTGGTCGAGACTGATTGCATTTCACATAGCACTAATACCCTTGGGAAAGGTATGAATCCAATTATTTTCCCTCCAGCTATGGGTAAATAGTAGGACAGACTAGGTTCTTCAGCCTTGGTTAGGCAACTAGTCTAGGAGAAGGAAAACTCTGAATTCAAACCTGTTAAACTCCGCTTAAAAATTGACCTTGTGTCATATCCTGCCCGAGCGGAGGGGTTGGTAAATAGTATCATCACACATTTAACGTTCAAATCCAACCTGATCTCCGATTGCCCCTTGTTCAGATCAACCTCCGCAACAACGGCATCACATTCTCCGGTGTAGGCATGTTGGATTCCGGATGCACGACTTGCATCATTCCCATTTCTCGCTTACCTGAAGATGCAAGAAGACACATGTCCAAATCCAACATCCGAGTCAAAGGAATCGGAGGGAACATCTCTATTCTGGGCAAGCTCACCTGCGACATTACCTTGGGTGACGATACTTCCCCCGCTTTCTGCAACGTCGACACACTGATCACGACATCAGACATTCCCACCTTGATCGGTCAGAACATACTCGGCCACCACACACTGTTATCCTATACTATCGATAACCAGAAGGCGACTGTAGAACTTGCGCGCACACTCCCATCTGGCAAGCTAAAACATACTGTCCCGCTCTCTACAACCGTCCATCCAAGGATAAAACCGACCCACAACCTTTCACACGGCGCCCTAACCGTTTCCAACGAGGAACCACGAACCACAGCCAGATCATCGCCTAACGGGTTGACTCTCAACCAAAAACTCCATTGGCTTAAGCAAACCGTAGGCCTATCGCTTCCAGACCATCATAGCCGTAGTGAATTAGAAGCTACCGCCGATTTACTCATCAGCTATGCGGACATTCTCGGCACCGACGACAATAGAAGGGGCACTTTCATCAAGCCCATACGCATACCAACCAACGGCCAGTCCAGGAGCCAAAAACAGCACCCTATAGCCCAAGCACTGGAGGGTGACGTTGACGCGGAAATTGCCCGCATGGCAAGTGAGGGTGTTATCGAACCTTGCAACGACCCTAAAGGATTTAGCAGTCCCGTTTTTGCCGTCCGCAAGAAAAACGGAAAGATTCGAGTGGTCGCAAATTTCAAAAGAACCCTCAACAAGGTGTTAGTCGATCTCGACCCATACCCAATACCTACCATTGACTCGACATTCAACAAGATTGGCGAAGGTAACAAGTACTTCTCAACACTCGACCTCCGCAATGGCTATTGGCAAATCGTTATTGATGAACGTGACCGCCATAAAACGGCCTTTACTTGGAAAGGACGCTGTTTCCAATACACCCGTCTGGCCTTCGGTCTAACATCCGCTGGACAAATCTTCTCTCGATGCATAGCTGAGGCTCTCGACACAGTGGCCTCACGCGCGAACATATCGTCATATATCGACGATAATCTTGTCCACGCCAAAACCTTCGAGGAATATGTGACAGCGCTGGAGCAATTATTTATTGCTCTACGCAAGTTCGGATTAAAACTAAACCCAGAAAAATGCATTTTTCTTGCGTCCGAAGCTAAATTTCTCGGTCGCATCGTGAATAGCGACGGGTTCAAGGCCGACCCCGAATATGTCCGCGCCATTATCGACATGAAACCCCCGACAACGAGAAAAGAACTACAAAGTCTCATCGGACGTCTCGTATGGATTCGGCAATTCATCGAGACACGCCTTAACGAGAGCATCAGAACCGACATGTTCTCCAATCTAATGGCCCCCATAAACGAACTAAACAAGCCCGGACGGACATTCGTCTGGACCGAAGGGGCCAACAAGGCTTTCAATAAAATTAAGAAGCGCCTCGCTTCCCCACCAATCATTTCATTCCCCGATTTCACCGGACTCTTTACCCTCACCACCGACGCCAGCGATATCGCATGTGGGGCCATTCTCATGCAAGAGAATAAACACGGCCAAAAGAAAATAATAGCAGTGGCCTCACACACCTTTAACGCGACGGAGCGCAACTGGTCAACAACTGAACGCGAGGCATATGCGATAAAATGGGCCATCACCAAATTCGATTACTTCTTGCGTAGTCGTCCCTTCGTCGTCCTCACAGATCATCGATCTCTCACATACTTGGATCAACGTGAATTCAACAATGCGAAGATACGACGATGACAGGAGGAAATATCGTGCTACAAATTCGTCTTGGAATATGTAGAAGGTGAATCGAATGTCTGGGCAGACATGCTCAGTCGGAGATATGGCCACAGCAAGGACAAGCTTACGGCAGACCCCACACCTGCAGGGAAGCACTTCAAACTCCAAGGCTCCAGTCTAAACATCTACGTTCCATCCTGGTGCATGGACGAAATCAAGAGCTCCCAGCTGCTCCCTGGGACTCACACAACACGGAACATTCAGCATCATCTGCAGGCCATCGACGCATTCCTCGCGTTTCATGCCACATCGACCATCCCGGTTGAAGAGATAGCTGACCACATGGGTATTGCAGCGGAACAAGCCTCTGATGACACACTTTCAAAAATCATCAGAGCTCTTCAGTTGGCAACCCCAAGACCGGACGCTACCCTACTCGACCCCAAAGATCATCGTACCGGGCTATATAACAAGCACATGCACCAATTCTACTTGGAACCTGGTACATCTGTATTGATGATCAGGGATACTACAAACACACCAAAACTGGTAGTACCCTACAAGCTCCGGACAAAATATCTCCACCAAGCCCATGACTGTGTCAACCACTCAGGGATCTCCCGCATGCAGGAACACCTATCCAGCTACTGGTGGGAGTTCAAAAATCGCGATATCAGGGCGTATGTTCAGTCATGCCGAACCTGCGCTAAACGCAAGGGAAATTACGGCATGCGCCGAAACTGGTCCACGGGCCATTGCAAGAGAGGCGGAAAACCATTCGAGGTTGTCTACATAGATTTTGTCTCAATGCCCCTCTCAAAGGGCAAGCGGTACATCCTTACTATTCTAGACAGCTTCAGCCGCCACCTCATGGCCATACCATGTGCCAGAGACCGCGCAATCGACGCAGCCCGCGGACTCTACCAGTTCTTTCTTCGTCACCGCGAGATTCCCCGCATTGTCTCCTCCGACCGAGGAACCCACTTCACTGGCGAGGTCTACAAGGAATTTTGTGACCTAACCTCGATCACCCGGGAACTTCACTGCCCGTGGCGACCACAAAGCTCGGGGAACATTGAGAGGCAACACCGGACCTTAAAAAAAGTCCTTTACATGATCTGCGAAGACAGAAATTGTGAATGGACGGACGTTCTCGAATCGGCAGTTTCCTCAATGAATGCCACAGCCAACACCGCCACTGGTGCATCCCCGCATTACATTATCACCGGCCGCCAACCAAACATTGGTCTACCGAAAATCCCCTGCCAAGACATCGTTAACAACAACCCAGGTGCTTACGGTATGCAGATAAACGCTTTGCTCCGACAGGTGCATCAAAGAGTCGCCTTGGCGAACAACGAGGCTGACCACAAAATGGAAGCCAAACTGAACCGCAGCATCTTCAAAGACCCGATACAAGTCGGTGACAAGTTGCTACTCCACCGACCGCAATCCGCAACAGCCCACTTGTCTCACCTGCCTTGGATAGGTGACTTTGAGGTCACCAAAACGAACGGTTTGGTGGTTCAAGTGAAAAACGAAAACTGTGAAACGCATTGGGTTCACCGCGGACACGTCCGTCGACTCGTACCGCGACCAAATAACCTGCAGCACATGCATCGACCACCCCCACCTCCAACTCTATCCCCACCGCACCAAATTCCCAATCACCCGTCGACACGACCACTCCTACCTCCTTGTCCACCCCGGCAACCTACCCATCACCCGTTGCCACAACTCCCTACACTTTCGTCAGGGGAGAATCTTGTCGCAAATGACTGCAGTTCCGGAGACAATACCCAAAACCCAACGAAACGAACAACACGAGGGCAACTCCCAGCACGCTTTAAAGACTTCGTTATGTGCCAAAAAACAAAATAAATAATACACACACCATCAAACAAAACAAAAACACGCACGCAAGCAAGCACTAACAACATAGCAACCTCAAACCATGGTAAGATCTAGGGGAGCTGTTACAAGACGAGATCTTGCCTTGATTTGAAAAAACAAAAAGAAAGAAAAGAAGAAAAGAAAAAAAAACGGAAGTTAACACTTCGAGTTCTCAACTCAAAATGAAAAGTTAGTCGCTCACGCATGGGCTCCGCGCAGAACTTCCGTTTGCGATAAATTAACAACAAAAAAAAAATACATTAATAAATATCCAATCGGAACGCCTCCCGCGGGGCACAAAAATTGCCGTTTCTGAGCCTACAGAAAATATATAAATAGACGGACCAAATAATTATCAGTCAGACTTGTTCCTTCACACGACCCGTGTTAAGGATTCTACGCACCGTCCGGCGCCTGTCATCCGATACATCAAACGATCGCCGCCGCTAAGAACATTGCCCTAGTTCCGAAGAAAACCATCCCTTCACCACGAGAACTTAGTAACTATCCCTTCACCACGAGACAAGTACAGTACATGAACTTTGTAACTACTACCACTGAATTCATTCTTTAACTGTGGACATATTTCTCCATTCTACTCTCTGTACTTAATCTATTTATAAAAAATTTTCTATAACATCATTACTGTGTTATTGTGAGTATCTATACGTTCTTTGTTTTGCAACCATACGCATTTCTCGCCCACAACTCAGAATATAACATCCTGAAACCTACTTAAGCCTACTATGCAGTACTAACATCCACAACAATAATACATTGCATAATGGCAGCCGGGATGATAAAAAAAAGAAGACATATAAAAGCTTAAAAAAAACGAAAACATCATTTAAAGCTGTAAAAAATGAAAACAACATTTAAAGCTTCAAAAAATGAAAACAACATTTAAAGACCCCACCCCACGAAAATGCGTTTATAAAGAAACAAGCCGAAGACACTTCTGGATAAATAGCCCAACAAACCAACTCAGAAAAAAAGAAGAAACAAAACGTTGTCTTTTTACAGAATTTCAAGAAAAAAAACTATCAGGTAAATAATTCAAACTCTTTTTAATTATTGCCACGTGCGTCGTTTTTTTATGTGATACCGCCATGTTGAATTTGCATATTTTTTGTAAACACGTTCAACGTAGAACATAATGGCTAATAATGATATCCCTTATATGGACTGGCAATCCTCAAATCTAGCTGAAACATTTCAATTGTTTAAACAGCGATTGGAGTTGTATTTTGTTGTCAATAAAATAAAAATAGAACAACAAGTAAACTACATACTATTGAGAGTTGGGAATGAAGGTTCTAAACATTCAACACATGCTTATTAATGGAGGAAGAAAAACGTACCCCTGAAATTATTTTTAATAAGTTCATTGAACAACTCGAACCTAAAGAAAATTTCAGAATAAACCGTCTGAAATTTATGACTTATAAACAGGAAGCTGAGGAATCGTTAGACGACTTTGACAACAGATGCAGGTGAATGACTCAGAGATGTTCGATAACAGAACATGAGCAACAGCAACGGATAATAGAACTCATTATCGCCAGTACTCCCATTGCAGACTTCCAAAAGGAGTTACTAAGAAAAGACAACACACTAACCCTGGAAGAAATTGTTAGTATTGGCAAAACACATGAAGCTTCCAACATTCACATTAAACAACTGAGGGCTATGGTGAATAATAATAATAATGTGGATAATACTAATATACAAGCCATAAGAACACCAACACGTTCTACTATGACAAATAAATGTCTCAAATGTGGTAAAAGCCATGCTTTTCACCGTGAAGCTTGTCCAGCATTCGGATCAAAATGCCACACATGTGGTAAAGCAAACCACTGGGCATCAGTATGTTTGTCAAATGGAACAAAACCAAAACAAAGGTCGAGGTCACAAAGCAGAGAACACAAAAAAACAAAAGCTCACTATCAACCACAATATAGGAGAAAACAGTACGTGAAAACTGATGCAGTATACAACAACAGAGAAGCTGAGGAACAAATGGAAAGCCTGACGTTCAATTGTATTAATATGACCCAAAGAGATGAAGCCTTCGTACTCATTAACATTAAATTGCCAAATTGAAATGGCATCCACAAGTTGCGTCTGAAGATCGACACATGGGCACAAGGGAACACCCTACCAGTTTCTACATTCTGTAGAATGTTCCCAGAAAAACTGGATGCAGATGGTTTCCCAAATATAAAAAAACAAACAATTTATCAACAAAAAACTCGCAGCTTATAACGGCACACCAATAAAATGCTTTGGTAACATCAAAATACCCTGTCAATACAACAAATCAGATTGGCATGTCAGCACCTTCCACATTGTGGACGTACTAGGGCTACCATCGCTAGAACAGCTCAAACTAATCATTCTTCACTGGACAGTCAAGAAAGAAGATGCGTTCCAAACTCCTGCAGCAACACGGATAAATGAAACCAAAGACCTGATGCAGATGTATCCTGATCAGTTTGACAAAATTGGCTCCATGGTTGGTGCAGTTAGACTATCGGTCAACAAAAACATACATCCACATATTGACGCACATAGAAAAACCCTAATTGCACTTAAAGACTATATAAAACAGGAGTTTGATAACATGGCCAAAAACAAGATAATAAGAAAATAAAACAAGGCTGATCCAGTACTTGATCAACTACAAGGAATCATAACAGTGGGATGGCCAGACTCAATTAAGGATTTACCACCGGTAATACGGTCATACTGGCCATACAGAGATGAACTATCTGTCAACGATGGTATCCTCATGAAGGGATCAAGAATTATTATTCCTGAAACCCAAGAAAAAATCATCTTGGACCAGCTACATTACAGCCATCAAAGTGTTGAAAAAACACGTCTTCAAGCCAGAGATGCTGTATACTGGGAACGAATTAATGAAGATATCGAGAACATGATCGAGAATTGTTCAATATGCCAGGAAAACCTTCCGGCCCAACCAAAGGAAACTTTACAGCCACATGACACCCCCAAAAGAGCTTGGGAAGTTGTCGGCGCAGATTTGTTTAACTGCAATAATCATGAATATCTGATAATTGCTGATTATTACAGTAAATTTCCAATTATACGGAAAATGAATGGCCTGACAACAAACAATATGGTCATATCAACAATGAAGCAAGTATTCTCTGAATATGGTATTCCCAACAGAGTTGTTTGTGACAATAGACCACAGTATTCCAGTGAAGCATTCAAAGAATTTGCCCAACAATGGCAATTTGATCGCATCACATCATCACCAAAGTTCCCAAAATCAAATGGTTTTATTGAAAGACAAATCTAAACAATTAAAAGAGCTCTAATTAAGGCTAAACAAGCAGGAAGAGATCCTAACTTAACAATGCTGTGTTTGCGAACAACACCAATCAACCACAACCTTCCAAGTCCAGCTGAACTCTTAAACAATTGCATTTTAAGATCAAACTTAAATGCCAAAGTTTCAACCCTAAGATTTTCCAACACTGACCATATCCGTGAAGAACTGAAACACAGACAGGATATGCAGAAAATGTATCATGATAGAATAGCTCATGATCTACCACCACTTGTCCCTGGTCAAGATGTACGTATATTGGATAGCCAAACTGGGAAATGGAAACCAGCAACAATCACAAGTAAATGTGCAGAACCCAGATCATACATTCTTCAACTCCTAGATGAATCATCAAGACGAAACAGAGTCCAAATAAGAGCAGCAGAAACATCCAGCCATAAACAGGTTCATTTTAATAACCACACCACTTCATTGCAAAAAGGACTCACAAATACAAACAACATCTTACACCAGACAAGTATAAAACAGCCAACATGCAACACAACAAGAAGTGGCCGTGAAGTACACAGGCCAAAAAGATATAAAACAAATAAACAAGGAATATAGCAACACCCTTCTTTTCCATTGGTAAGGGGTACCATCTGTAGGTCAAATAGATCTGTTTGAAAATTGTATTGGATAGGAATACTAGATACTATATGAGTAAATTGTTTGTATCAAGAATATTTACTTGAACTCATAATTGTTTACCTTGGATTATTATTGTTAGTTACTTGTAACATACTCATATGCATGCAGAAACATAGTCAACACAATAATAACGAATGAAACACAGTTCTTTAGAAAAATATACCTCTCACACTTCATTCAAAATGGTACGAAAGGGTTATGTGTGAGAGGTGAGTTGGAGACTGAACAAAGACTGCAACATATTGACCCCCAGCTCTTCTGGCTATAGCAGCACTTCTTTCTCATCCAGCGGGGTTGCTCAACCGGGGGCCCTGGGGGCCCAGCTCCTGTAGCACCAGGTTATATAATTGTTTGACTTCCACCTGCTTCAGTGAACGTCGAATCTGCACTCAATTCAACCCGTCCACAGTCAAGGTTATCCCCTGATATCTTCGACCGGATGCACCTGTTATTTACACAGGTGCATTTTTTATTTGACAGCTCGGCCGAGTCGGAGGTCAGTATGTTACATACTTGAAACCATATAAGTGTGCACAAACAAATTATTGCTATTAAATAGAAATAATTACTTGAAACCATATAATTTTGTAGAAACTGATATTAGATAGGAATACTTGAAAACATACAACTGTATGCAAAAAAATTATTAACTACACAAAATATAGGAATATAAATATGATTCCCTTACCTAAAGGCATAAAATGATCTGAGATGAGTTGATGTAGCATTAAAATCAATCAACTAATTAGACTTTGCAATAGATATTCATTTTGTAATTACAAAATATTCACTCATTACTACAAAAAATAAATATCTTAAAGCCAATTGAATCTGATGTGAACAAATGATTTACAGTTTTTTTTAAGTGAAAAAGTTATTCACAATTTACCTGAAAGCTGGTTATAAAAGCCCAATTAAAATACTTAAATGGCTGAATACTAACACAATAAATTCATATAAATAAAAGATTTTATGAAAAAAAAAAAATACTGGACTCTTTTGCATCAACTTAATATGTGTGTAATAGCTTGATTTGGATATATTGACAATATCTGTATTACTACAAGTTTCTATATAGCATCATATAGCTTCTTGAATAGAGACATTTTTTATTGGTAATTTATCAATAGTTTTTTCTCAACTAATATATTGGGCTGAATCAAATAATTTTTATTTCTTAAAAGCAAGTTGTAACTATGCATTTTGAAGATTTTAAAAACAAGTTATAACTACACATTTCAAACTTCTCTTGTTTTAAAAACAACGAGAAATTATCTGATTAAAGAGTTCTTTCATTTGTCATTCTTATTTCAGTAGTGAAAGAGTGCGCGTCATAATTTATTCTATAATCTCACACCCCTAAAATGGAGGAACTGAAAGTGCATATTTGACATATAATGTTGTGGGAGATTGAAAATAATAAAAATGTTACAGAAACAACAAAGAAAATTTCTAGTGTTTACGGCTAATGTATCAAGTCCAAAACACTTTCCAATTTTCGTTCTGGCAATATGTCATTGAGAGATGAATCTCGATCAAAACACTCATCAGACTTCGATCGAGATGCTTTAAGAGAATTGGTGGAAATGCAATCTGCACAAAAGTACTTGAGAATTAGCACTTGAACTCTATGCATCCCAATCCGCAATCAGCTGCCACTGGAAAAAGAAAAGTGAACATGAAAATATTTCAAGAAAACGTACTGCACTCATCAATAGAAGAAATGTTGTGCTTTTCTATAATAATGCAAGGCCACGTTAGGCAAGAATCACGCAGGAAAAAGAAAATTGGATTTAGGCTGGTCTGTTTAACCCTATCAACTAAATGTAAGATGGGCATATAGGACTTTACACTCCTATAAATTATTTTGGGTGGTATGCCACTTGTTTCCACAACAAACATGGCGGACGCACACATATTCAGTCTCGGGAAATCATTGGCCAGGAGAACCACGTGACCTGCGTAAAACTACGTCCGCGCTTAAATTTTGTCCTGCGTTTGGAGCCACCTCCAAGACACGTATTTTCTATAAATACGTCGTCTTCAAACACTCTTTCTCTCTTTTTACACAATTTCTTCGCAGAGGCAACACACTCCGTCCAGTGTGACTCAACAGACATCAAATAGCAACAATATGGATAGGCCTCGCAGACATTTGAGATTTTTTCCAGTCTCAGAGAAACCGACTGTTTCCAACCATAAAAAGAACGACATTTTAAATATGTAATCTTTTGTAGTTTAGTAGTGTTACACACACACACACACACACACACACACACACACTCACACATATACACATACGATTATTTTATTAATAGAATTAGCGATATTTTTTTATGTATCAATGTAAAATTTATTATGATAAATAAATTTGTTTTGTTCGTCGCCTTGTTTTGAAAGTTCCTTTTGTCCGAGCCGTTTCATATCTTCATTCATTTGTTTTATTCATGTGCCTATATTCTATCTTTTTCTAAACTAAACTTTAAAATGGGAAACTAAACTAAGTAAACTAAACAATATATAAACTTTATTTAACATTAAATTTGGGGGGACTAAACATATCTACCATAAATATATGTTCCCCTACAAAATGTTGACATTCCGACGTGATTAAGACACGCAACGAAATATAAAAATAAATTATAAATACCCAGGCACATGGAACTCTTTCTGCATTACCTTGTGGGGATTTAGGAATTAACAGTAAAAACTCCCAACCGGATATTGACTCGTCGGCTGCCAGATACAAAATGTATAAACGCGTCGCCACGCATAAGGCTCCACGCATCCATCCGGTTAAAATCAGAAAAAAGAAAAATAATAAAATGTAAAGTAGCCAATGGGAAGCGGTCGCGCCAAAATTAGAAGGATTTTGGAGTGGCGAATTTGGAGCCGGTGAAGAGAGATAAATACTCAGGTTTTCTGTGAACCGACCTCTTTTTCGGGTAGTGACGTCGAACCGACAACACCGATTTTACTATCTGGTGTTTTGGGCACCACGCTATGTCTTTAGACGTAGCGTTGGTTAGTCCATTCACCAAGTAAATAAAGGAAAGTATGAAAGAAATGTTTTCGTCTCCTATCTGTTCCTATCTTTTCCTTTTGTATATTTCTTTTGGACCTTCTTTGGGCAAGGCATTCCGCCGGCCAGTCAACGTGGGGTAAAATAATGTAACCAAAATATGGAGTCAGATATCTTACGGCAACACAGCCTTGCCCTTAGCCACTGACTACCTAAAACCCTTCAAACCCCACATTGGTAACCTCGACGCTAAATACCTTTAAACACCACAACCTCCAATAAATTTGAAACCTTACTTCTTGAGAGAACACGCAACCACAAATGTTTACCCAACGACGTAAAATGAGCATACAAAATTCCTTATACATTCGAAACATTTAAGAATATAGTTCACTCATTTCAAAGGCAACATGAAAATTCTCTTATGGCGCGAGGACTTGAGAAATAAGAGCGGCGAACACATGCAAATTCTTTAAATATCCTATTCAAAATTTTATATACCACAACAATTACATGCAGACATTTAAACAAAAAAATTTTCAAGCTAAAATTCCTACATAGAAACAGGACGGCAGATATTAACACGAGGCATATTTCTTCACTTCACCACTACCAAAAATCTGGCAACCTTTTAACTCTTTTACTTACCCACCTAATCTTACTGGCTACCAAGACACTTCCTTTTACTACTACCAGACTGGTCAGTAGACGACACACAGTTCTTTTACTACTATCAAACTTGTCAGTGGGTTAACATACACAACAACGAGGAAGAAGAGGACTACGCGATATTCTCCAAAAAAATTCCCGACATTTTCCGAACGAATACAAACAAAATGCAAGTCAATTCACTCATTATCTTCATAATTCGACAAAATATCCTTGAGTGCCAGAGGGACGAAGCCGAAAAGCACCCGATAAAGACCGGATACAATGTTAGCTCTAGCTCTCAAAGCAAACAGAAATCACAAAAACTACTAAGACATCTGAAAGTTTGATTTAACGAAAACGAAGATAAGCAAATCTTCAAAAAAATCGACACGAATACTCAAACGTCCAACAAGTAAAAACGCTGAAGGAAACTTGTTTCAAGCTGACGCTACATTCCATTATACATCATTCAACTTCGAAAATTTCCAACATAACAGAAATTATGATAGCTATATAATTGTGCACACTACCAAGAAAATTCGAGGCGTGGTCAAATTCGTGCCCACGAGCCACGCTAAACACCGGATACATGGAAAAGCACAAACAACCTAGCTAGAATCAATTCAATGAATAATCGTTTCAACCAAAAACGAAATTTAACATAAATTCACCTGTCACTTCATTCAACTGCACACAACACAACCTCCATGGAATGCTCAAACAAAAAGTTTCCACAACTTCAAATATTAACACATCCCAAAGTGAACCTAACTCAATATACGTAAGACATTATAACAGCGAATTGAGTTAAACACTGCGTACTTGCTGTTCTACACACAAAACAGCACTAAAATTTCACCTTGTGCCCACAAGGAATGCCAAAAGAGGTGCGAACTAACTTCCAGACTGAAAAATACACTTGCATTCATCACCAGAAAGTCAACAGTCACGTACATTTGCCTCCACGTTGGAGAACATATTGAAAAATATTTTCAATATTCATCAATCTGCGGTGGGGGGCATTCATATTTTTTACTCATTTGTTGCTTATCTTCCTTCATTAACTACTTTTTTCCATGTGCCTTATTCCAAGGAAAACTTATATAAACTTTATTTAACCTCAAATTTTGGGGGACTCTAGCATATCTACCATAAATATAAGTCCCCCTACAGGAATTTGGGTCCCTCATACTCTTAGAAGAATAAAGAAGATTACATATCCATAGCAACAAGTCTTCTCTTAAAGCAGAGAAATGACCCGTTTCTAAGGAATATCATTACAGCTGACAAAAAATGGGTTCTTTATGACAATGTTCGACATAAAAGGTAGTGGATTGACAAGGATGAATCTCCGCAGCCTATCCCAAAAGTGGAGCTTCGTGGAAGAAAAGTTATGCTAAGTGTATGGCGGAATCACTGCTGTATTATTCATTTTAAGTTTTTAAATCACACACATTTAATGCAGACTTATACTCTCAACAGCTGCAACATGTGCATGAAAATCTTCTAAGAAAACACTCCACACTTGTCAAGAGGAGAAATGTTGTACTTCTCCATGATTTTTCTCAGGAAAAAATATTGGATTTAAGGTGATTTGTTCTACCCTCTTGCATCAAGTGGTTTCCATTTTTTCTTTCTCTACAAAATGCTCTGAATGATGAAAGGTTTTCTCAAGAAGATCAGATGAAAACATTTGAGGAGAATTTCTTGAGCTCAAAACCAGCTGAATTTTACTAGAGATAAATCAACAAGCTACCTGATTAATGGCAAAAGGTGATTCCAAATAATCACAAATATACTGTTGGTTGAAATTAATTCCTTGTTATGAATGAATTATATTTTACTAAAATGGAAATTATCTATGACTACATCCAACAGTTTGTATCTTGTAGTAGAGATTAAAAGTATATATTGTTTTTTGGATACTATATTTTAAAACATCCACTTTCTACAATTTTAATTGCCCAGTTTTGCTGGAGCTGTAGAATACACTAACTGCTTTTCTGCAGAGGGGTAAGACTCCTCCAACGAGTGTCTTGGATATGACACTAAACAATCTGATGGTGAAGGTCAAGTAATGCTGGAGCTTTTGGGAATGTGGAGTACCCCTTCATTGCCATTGTTCCCAGATCCACTCTGGCCCGGAGTGGGAGCACCTGATAGGGTCCTATCTATGGGTAAAATAGAACTAAACTGTGTACTTATGCTCAACTGAATTGCTTGAAATAGAACTGATTATTCGCATAAAAATGGATTTGGCATTAAATAACCTACAAAGGTTGATATGCCATAAACCCAAACAAACCAAACCATACAATTTTAAGTAAAAAAACCAAAAAAAATGTTTAGATTAACTAAAACTCAACATTGAGTAGAAGTTAAGATGCGCAGTGTCTTCTTAAGAATAAGTTACTAATTGGAATGTAGGGTGCTTTACTTTCAACTTTAATTACTTACTGGGTACTTTACATGGTGTATTTAGTTAGCAAACTAGCATAGCAGAAAATTGTTAGTGAGTTTGATTCTCACTTGGTGGGTGCCTCATACTTCTGGCTTTGTATCACAACTATGATGAACCACTGTAGATACCTCATATAGTCTAATATTTAGCGAACTGGACTAGCAGAGCATTGTTAATGAGTTTGATTCTCACTGGGTGCATTAACTATCATGGACCATCGTAAGCAACTAACATATATAGCAAACTTGATAAACAGAACATTGTAGGTGGGTTTGATTCTCACTGGGTGCATTAACTATCATGGACCATGGTGTCTGCCATACTTAGTGTAATATCTAGGAAACTAGATAAGCAGAACATTGTTAGTGAGTTTGATTCTCACTGGGTGCCCTATACTGCTGGCCTTGTGCCACAACTATCATAGACCCCTGTGGGCACCTCATATAGTGTAATAGTTAGCAAACTATATCAGCAGACTATTGTAATTGAGTTTGATTCTCACTAGGTGCCTCATGGTTCTGATCTGTTGCTACAACTAAGCTAAGTTTAGTAAATAACTTCTCACAGTACTAAAAGACTTGTTATTTTCTTTTCATTGTGGTTAACAACTGTTTTTTTATTTCATTTTTTTTTATATATAAAAACAAGTAGAGTGTATAAATAAGTCAGGGAGAGTCTCCATAATGTAATCGCTAAAGTGTTGAACTGTGACACTGTAGTAAGCAAGTTCAAACTATTACGTTTTTAGCGATAAGAATGTTTGTTGTCATTTTTAGCGAGGAAAAGTTGTAACGTGCGTGTGTGTGTGTTATTCACTCGCTAAGTGTTGTTGGTAAATAAAGGAGGATAAAGAAATAAGAAGACGAAGATGCCGTTAGGTTTTATATGAAGGTTTTATATGAAGGTTTTTAATGAAATAACGGGTTTACGTTTACGCTGCAAGTCTCGTAGGAAGGAAAGAAGTAAGGACGAAATGAAGTTATGATAGAGTTGAGAAAGCATTTTAGTAGCTAAATGCCTGAACGAGAAGTGCATCGTTTGGTAAAAGCATTGTTGAATGTGTTGAGGGAGAGGTGTTCGCTATAGTGTAGCAAAGGTCGTGTTCATTGTTTGAGGACAGAACCGATTGTAGTCACCGTGAGTTCGTGGCTCTGGTTGTTTTGGAGAGAAGCATGAATGTCTCCCGAAAATATTGCCCAGAGATGAAGTAGCTAGGTGTCGGAGAGAATTTTGCATCGCAGTCCTTTTTTTCCTTTTGCATAGCCAATTTTGGGGGTGACATAAAGTTGTTCCTGTGGGTGGCGTATTGAATTCATCTAATTCATATTAAACTGGGAGCCCTTGGTCTAAGAGAAATAGATGGAAGGGGTCCATAAATTAGACTGCTTCCCCCGTTGTGTCGATGCTGCTGCTGCTGCTATTGAAGAGCAGACAGTAAGACGTCTACACTGAACGAAGTTGTTCAGCCAAAAAGGGTGTTTGACGGCTTCCCCAATTTGTGCTGCCCAGAAAGATGGGTCGGTGTGAATAGGATAAGTCATCCTGATTGGGTGAAATTATGCGTCGACACTAACGGTCAAATTAAGTTACGCGCCAAACAAAAATGCGAAATTCTTTCTGCTACACGTTCACTTTCAGACTTGGGGCCTTTTATTAGGCACCTAGTTTCGACTAGGCTACCCTCGGGTGGGTGAGCTGCACTTTTGTCTCCTTTGTCACCCATGTATGGCACTAGACCGAGCGTCTAGTTTAAGCCGTAAACTGGCATACGTGCCCGGACTCACATTTGGGTTCGTGAAACTGCTTGCCTCATCAGGCTCACATTGCACTAAGTGGGCCGATCAGCAGCACAGACAAGCAGGGTTCAAGTCTCGGCTCATTCCCGACATCCCCTCCCCTATATCCCCACTTTAATCGACCTTCGGGCTTTTGACCTTGTGTCAAGTCGTGTCTGGTGGGAGGCAGTGAAAAATATTTGGCTAGCTCTTGGCGACAGCGCGTTCTTCGCGTTTCTTTGTGTCCTGTGGTGGGGCGCTCTTGACCGGCTGTGATTACGTGCCGCACAGTTCGTTCGGCTGTGTTCCACCACAGGATACATCACCTCTGGCCTCAGGGGGCCGTCCCCCCAGGCTTAAACTCTCTTCGGAGGGGTTGGGTTTATCGCCCGACGCCTGAGGCGCCCCGAAAAAGGGGAATGCCGACGGGGTCCGAGGCATTTTTGGAACTCCCTGTCGCGTTGGGCCTCGGCCCTGTGACAGAACCCACCTTAAAAACGGCCTTGTGCCACATTCGTGCGCTAGTGGGGCGTAGGATAAATAACGGCTAGCTCTTGGCGAAGCTCATTTAAGGAGGAATCCTGCATTTTGCGCGGTTGCATTCACCTTACCTTCTGGCGTTGATCCCACTTCTCGTGGTAGATCTGCCTTTCTCCCACCTACATAGGTATGCACAAAGGTCCTTTTAAGGACCAATAGAGATCACCTTCTGCGGGTCGGAGCATCTCTGGCAGCCTTAACTGGCTCGCCGAAATAGACGGCCCGGAGGCAAACACAAAGACGGATTCTAAGACCAACCGGTCTTACTCTCGCTCGGTTCCGATTGTCCGATAAGCTGCGCAGCGCTAATGGGACGGTCCAGCCTTTAGCTACCGCTTCGCTATCTGCGCAGCGCTAAGAAAACGCCTATCTTAGCCTCGGCCTACTGGCCTGCCCGCTCATCTGCACGGCTTTGACACGACAAAGCCTTCACGCCTGTCCGCTCGTCCGCACGGCTTTGACACGACAAAGCCTTCGCTCCAGTCCGCTAAGGCTGAGCCTCGCCGAAGCACTGCACAAAGTAGCGGACAGGGCAGGAGGCCGAGGCTTAGATGGGCGTTGTCTTTGCGCTGCGCAGATAGCGAAGCGGTAGCTAAAGGCTGGACCGTCCCATTAGCGCTGCGCAGCTTATCGGGCGATCGGAACTTTTTGCTAGCCAATACCGGGCTAAAGAAATACTTATGTTGCGGAGCCGATAAGTATGTCGACCCCGCAAATGAGTTATGTGAATGAGAACAGCCAAAACAATATAAAGGAACAAAGGCGAGATAACAATTATAACAAGTGACAATTTATTTGTCGTATTTACAAGCGTGTATTGTAGATGTTCGTAGCTGGGCGTTCGACGACGGTCGCTGGCGGAGGTCGAGTCGTGGAGATACAGCTGGTTGTTTGATGCTGGTAAGCTGAGGTCGGTTGAGTCGTCAAGTACAGTTGGACAGTCGTCGCGGCAGCTGAGGTCGGTCGAGGTTGGTAGATCGATATCCCCGGTTATGACGGTATGTTGTGGTTTACCGAGGGTGTGTCGATCCGGTTGCTGGCTCGTACGGTGGGTCGTACGTGAGTCAGGTGTTGCAGTGGTAGGACAGTCCGTAACAGCGAGTCGTTACGTGGACTGCGTTGTACCTTGCAAGAGTGTCGAGGTCAAGAAAAGGCTAGGGCTTTGACGGGCACCCTAGCCGTGCGGACGTATTGGACGGGAGCGAAAGCTTTGCCGTGTCAAAGCCGTGCGGACGATGGCAATGGCTAGGTTCGCGCCAAAGCCGTGCGAACGTATCGGACGGGAGCGAAGGCTTTGCCGTGTCAAAGCCGTGCGGACGAGCGGACAGGCGTGAAGGCTTTGTCGTGTCAAAGCCGTGCAGATGAGCGGGCAGGCCAGTAGGCCGAGGCTAAGATAGGAGTTTTCTTAGCGCTGCGCAGATAGCGAAGCGGTAGCTAAAGGCTGGACCGTCCCATTAGCGCTGCGCAGCTTATCGGACAATCGGAACCGAGCGAGAGTAAGACCGGTTGGTCTTAGAATCCGTCTTCGTGTTTGCCACCTGGCCGTCTGTTTCGACTGGTCATTACTGACCAGTCAGAGATGCTCTGACCCGCAGACAGGGACCTCTTATGGTCCTAAAAAGGACCTTTGTGCATACCTATGTAGGTGGAAGAAAGGCAGATCTACCACAAGAAGTGGAATCAACGCCGGAAGGTAAGGTGAATGCAACCGCACAAAATGCAGGATTCCTGCCTTAAAGAGCTTCGCCAAGAGTGTGCCGTTATTTATCCTACGCCCCACCAGCGTACGAATATGGCACAAGGCCGTTTTTTAAGGGTGGGTCCTATCGCAGGGCCGCAAGCCCAACGCGGCAGGCAGTTCAAAAATGCCTCGGACCCCATCGGCATTCCCCTTTTCGGGGCGCCTCAGGCGCCGGGCGATAAACTAACCCCCCAGAAGAGGGTTAAAGCCTGGGGGGACGGCCCCCTGAGGCCAGAGGTGATGTATCTAGTGGTGGAACACACCCGAACGAACAGTGCGGCTAGCAACCACAGCCGGTCGAGGGGCGCCCCACCACAGGACACAAAGCAAGCGAAGCGCCAAGAGCGTGCCGATATTTGTCGCTGCCTCACACCAGACACGACTTGACACAAGGTCAAAAGCCCGAAGGCCGATTAAAGTGGGAATAAAAAGGAGGGGAGGTCGGGAACGAATTGAGACTCGAACCCTGCTTGTCAGTGCTGCTCATCGGCTCACTTAGTGCAATGTGAGCCTGATGAGGCAAGCAGTTTCAGGAACCCAAATGTGAGTCCGGGCACGATACCAGTTTACGGCTAAACTAGACGCATGGTCTAGTGCCGTACAAGGGGGACAAAGGACACAAAAATGCAGCTCGCCCACCCGAAGGTAGCCTAGTCGAAACTAGGTGCCTAATTAAAGGCCCCAAGTCTGCCATTGTTCCTTTTCCAGGGCCACGTTCCGGAGCAAAGTCCAGAACAGGTCCGGGGCCTCGCCAAGAGCGTGCCGATATTTGTCGCTGCCTCCCAGCAGACACGACTTGACACAAGGTCAAAAGCCCGAAGACCGATTAAAGTGGGGATAAAGGGGAGGGGGAGGTCGGGAACGAATCGAGACTCGAACCCTGCTTGTCAGTGCTGCTCAACGGCTCACTTAGTGCAATGTGAGCCTGATGAGGTAAGCAGTTTCACGAACCCAATGTGGGTCCGGGCACGTATGCCAGTTTGCGGCTTAAACTAGACGCATGGTCTAGTGCCGTCCAAGGGGGACAAAGGAGACAAAAATGCAGCTCGCCCACCCGAAGGTAGCCTAGTCGAAACTAGGTGCCTGTATAAAGGCCCCAAGTCTGCCATTGTTCCTTTTCCAGGGCCACGCTCCGGAGCGAAGTCCAGAACAGGCCCCGGGGGCCTCGCCAAGAGCATGCCCTTCCTTTTCCAGTGCCACGCTCAGGACCGAAGTTCAGAACAGGCCCCGGGGTCTCGCCAAGAGCGTGCCGATATTTGTCGCTGCCTCCCACCAGACATGACTTGACACAAGGTCAAAAGCCCGAAGGCCGATTAAAGTGGGGATAAAGGGGAGGGGAGGTCGGAAACGAATCGAAACTCGAACCCTGCTTGTAAGTCCTGCTCAACGGCTCACTTAGTGCAATGTGAGCCTGATGAGGCAAGCAGTTTCACGAACCCAATGTGGGTCCGGGCACGTATGCCAGTTTGCGGCTTAAACTAGACGCATGGTCTAGTGCCGTACAAGTGGGACAAAGGAGACAAAAGTGCAGCTCGCCCACCCGAAAGTAGCCTAGTCGAAACTAGGTGCCTAATTAAAGGCCCCAAGTCTGCCATTGTTCCTTTTGCAGAGCCACGCTCCGGACCGATGTCCAGAAGAGGCTCCGGGGCTTTGCAAAAAGCTAAAAGCCGAGTGCACGCCGTTTATTTGTTACTGCCTCCCACCAGACACGACGTGACACAAGGTCAAAAGCCCGAAGGACAATTAAAGTGGGGATAAAGGGGAGGGGAGGTCGGAGACGAATCGAGACTCGAACCCTGGTGGTCAGTGCTACTCATCGGCTCACTTAGTGAAATGTGAACCTGATGAGGCAAGCAGTTTCACTAACCCAAATGTGGGTCCGGGCACGTATGCCAGTTTACGGCTTAAACTAGACGCATGGTCTAGTGCCGTACATGGGGGACAAAGATGACAAAAGTGCAGCTCGCCCACCCGAAGGTAGCCTAGTCGAAACTAGGTGCCTAATTAAAGGCCCCAAGTCTGCCATTGTTCCTTTGGCAGAGCCAAGCTCCGGACCGAAGTCCAGAACAGGCTCAGGGGCTTCGCAAAAAGCTAAAATCCGATATTTGTCGCTGCCTCCCACCAGACACGACTTGACACAAGGTCAAAAGCCCGAAGGCCGATTAAAGTGGGGATAATGGGGAGGGGAGGTCGGGAACGAGCTGAGACTCGAACCCTTCTTGTCTGTGCTGCTCATCGGCTCACTTAGTGCGATGTAAGCCTGATGAGGCAAGCAGTTTCACAAACCCAAATGTGGGTCCGGGCACGTATGCCAGTTTACGGCTTAAACTAGACGCATGGTCTAGTGCCGTACAAGGGGGACAAAGGAGACAAAAGTGCAGCTCGCCCACCCGAAGGTAGCCTAGTCGAAACTAGGTGCCTAAATAAAGGCCCCAAGTCTGCCATTGTTCCTTTTCCAGGGCCACGCTCCGGAGCGAAGTCCAGAACAGGCCCCGGGGCCTCGCCAAGAGCGTGCCCTTCCTTTTCCAGTGCCACGCTCCGGACCGAAGTTCAGAACAGGCCCTGGGTCTAGCCAAGAGCGTGCCGATATTTGTCGCTGCCTCCCACCAGACATGACTTGACACAAGGTCAAAAGCCCGAAGGCCGATTAAAGTGGGGATAAAGGGGAGGGGAGGTCGGAGACAAATTGAGACTCGAACCCTGGTGGTCAGTGCTACTCATCGGCTCACTTAGTGAAATGTGAACTTGATGAGGCAAGCAGTTTCACGAACCCAAATGTGGGTCCGGGCACGTATGCTGGTTTGCGGCTTAAACTAGACGCATGGTCTAGTGCCGTACATGGGGGACAAAGGAGACAAAAGTGCAGCTCGCCCACCAGAAGGTAGCCTAGTCGAAACTAGGTGCCTAATTAAAGGCCCCAAGTCTGCCATTGTTCCTTTTGCAGAGCCACGCTCTGGACCGAAATCCAGAACAGGCTCCGGGGCTTTGCAAAAAGCTAAACGCTGAGTGCACGCCGATATTTGTCGCTGCCTCCCACCAGACACGACTTGACACAAGGTCAAAAGCCCGAAGGCCGATTAAAGTGGGGATAAAGGGGAGGGGAGGTCGGGAACGAGCCGAGACTCGAACCCTGCTTGTCTGTGCTGCTCATCGGCTCACTTAGTGCAATGTGAGCCTGATGAGGCAAGCAGTTTCACAAACCCAAATGTGGGTCCGGGCACGTATGCCAGTTTGCGGCTTAAACTAGACGCATGGTCTAGTGCCGTACAAGGGGGACAAAGGAGACAAAAATGCAGCTCGCCCACCCGAAGGTAGCCTAGTCGAAACTAGGTGCCTAAATAAAGGCCCCAAGTCTGCCATTGTTCCTTTTCCAGGGCCACGCTCCGGACCGAAGTCCAGAACTTTCTATCCACGTAGCTCGACAGAAGTGGAGTTCCCTTTCTTCCATATAAAAAATCTTCAGGCGGCGAAAATTCAGAGGTCCCCGCGGACTTTCTCGAAATCTATGTATGGCACTAGACCTTGCTGTCTAGTTCAAGCCATAACCCGGCATACGTGCCCGGACCCAGATTTGGGTTTATGGGATACAAATTTCTTCTAGTCTTAAAATAAGCAATAAAAACATACTTAAGAACATTCTAGAAATTTAGGATCAAACCCGCATTAGCATTTAAATTACATTTTTATATTTTTCAACCAATCAGCTAAAAACATGGAATAGAACATTCTAGAAATTTAGGATCAAACCCGCATTAGCATTTAAATTACATTTTTATATTTTTCAACCAATCAGCTAAAAACAGGGAATAGAACATTCTAGAAAATTAGGATCGGAAGTGAACTAACAGAAAATATATAGGCTCGAAAATAAAATAGTAAAATACAAATCTGATTGGTCAATAAATGTCTACGCGCCAAGATTTTAGGACGATTCTTTGATCCACCTGTAGGATGTAAATAGCACAGAGTTAGGAAGCCAGACACACAAGACACAAGCTTACACACAAATGAAGACACAGACGAACACAAGCCACTAAGCCAGTAGCCGATATTATGTCCAACCAATTCCTTTCCTTTCTCAACTAAAGTTCATGACCTCTTTTCAAATGGCCGAGAATTATATTCAAAAGGAAAACCCGACAAACTTTCTTTCATCCACGAGACACGATGTCGCCACAATCATAAAACCCGCTATAAACTTAATGTAAGTAAGAACGACTTATTTACGGACTCTGATAACATGAACATACACACATCTTTCAACAAATTTATTCTCTTCTTCAAACTTTATTTTCCAAAAGGCCATTTACACATCATGTATTTTGTTTTTCATATTCTGTTATATGCATATTAAATTGTTTGTTGTTTAATGTTCGTTGTGTTCTATTCCATTTCTTTTGCGCGATTGTAATGTTTTGTGTTGTATTTGTGGTTGGAATAATTTAGAGAGCAATCTACTGAAAGAACTAAATTACATACTCCCCCCACAAAGGTGTTAAAAATAAGAACAAAAATAATTTTTATTCATTGATTAGAAATCTTTGTCTAGTTATTTTTCAAGTTTATTCCATTATTCGTAAAAGAAAGTTCATCAACCAAAACTAATAATTCGATAAGAGAATATATATATATATATATATATATATATATATATATATTACTATCATTTACGATCAAGTACTAAAGTTATCTACTTTCAGTTTTTTTTTTTTATTTCTTTCCTTCTTTACCATGACCGTAAAAAGTGAAACAAAGATTAATCTAAAAAAAAATCAAGGCAGCAAAAACTTACCCGTCTCCACTTTATTTACAAACCTCTTCACCAAGTCAAGACCACTTTTCGAGAATTGAAATGGTTCGCCGAAACAATCTCCAACAAGGGCCCCAATAAGGCAACCTTGGAAACGAGACATTAACGAAGCAAGTTGAGGTTCTGCCATGTTGTGTAGTTGAATGATTGTGTTATCGCCGTTGGAATAGCCTTTGTCACATGTTAAAGAGGCGTAAACAGTTATCAAAGTTACACGTTATGACTTTTCCATATTTCTTTCTTTTTTCCTTCTTTTTTTTTTTTTTTTTTTTCCTTTTCCTTCTTTCTTTTTCTTTAGATTGCCGCGACCGGCCTTCGAACGTGAACAGATCGGATTACATTTCGCCCTAGAGAAATAACATCCGGGCGCGGCCGGAAATGATGAAGCCCTTTTTTGACTCTAACCGGCCGTTACAGCTAGGAAAGGGCAAAATTAATATTTATCAACATTTGCAAAAGATTTCTGCCAGAAATAATTCTATAAAAATGGAAGTAATACTTTTTGCTAGCCTATACCGGGCTAAAGAAATACTTATGTTGCGGAGCCGATAAGTATGTCGACCCCGCAAATGAGTTATGTGAATGAGAACAGCCAAAACAATATAAAGGAACAAAGGCGAGATAACAATTATAACAAGTGACAATTTATTTGTCGTATTTACAAGCGTGTATTGTAGATGTTCGTAGCTGGGCGTTCGACGACGGTCGCTGGCGGAGGTCGAGTCGTGGAGATACAGCTGGTTGTTTGATGCTGGTAAGCTGAGGTCGGTTGAGTCGTCAAGTACAGTTGGACAGTCGTCGCGGGCAGCTGAGGTCGGTCGAGGTTGGTAGATCGATATCCCCGGTTATGACGGTATGTTGTGGTTTACCGAGGGTGTGTCGATCCGGTTGCTGGCTCGTACGGTGGGTCGTACGTGAGTCAGGTGTTGCAGTGGTAGGACAGTCCGTAACAGCGAGTCGTTACGTGGACTGTGTTGTACCTTGCAAGAGCATCGAGGTCGAGAAAAGGCTAGGGCTTTGTCGGGTCCCCTAGCCTTGCGGACGTATCGGACGGGAGCGAAGGCTTTGCCGTGTCAAAGCCGTGCGGGCGAGCGGACATATCGGACGGGAGCGAAGGCTTTGTCGAGTCAAAGCCGTGCGGACGAGCGGACTGGAGCGAAGGCTTTGTCGTGTCAAAGCCGTGCGGACGAGCGGACTGGAGCGGAGGTTTTGTCGTGTCAAAGCCGTGCGGACGAACGGGCAGGCCAGGAGGCCGAGGCTAAGATGGGCGTTATCTTAGCGCTGCGCAGATAGCGAAGCGGTAGCTAAAGGCTGGACCGTCCCATTAGCGCTGCGCAGCTTATCGGACAATCGGAACCGAGCGAGAGTAAGACCGGTTGGTCTTAGAATCCGTCTTCGTGTTTGCCACCTGGTCGTCTGTTTCGACTGGTCATTACTGACCAGTCAGAGATGCTCTGACCCGCAGACAGGGACCTCTCATGGTCCTAAAAAGGACCTTTGTGCATACCTATGTAGGTGGAAGAAAGGCAGATCTACCACAAGAAGTGGAATCAACGCCGGAAGGTAAGGTGAATGCAACCGCACAAAATGCAGGATTCCTCCTTAAAGTGCTTCGCCAAGAGTGTGCCGTTATTTATCCTACGCCCTACCAGCGTACGAATATGGCACAAGGCCATTTTTAAGGTGGGTCCTATCGCAGGGCCGAAGCCCAACGCGGCAGTCAGTTCAAAAATGCCTCGGACCCCGTCGGCATTCCCCTTTTCGGGGCGCCTCAGGCGCCGGGCGATAAACCCAACCCCTCCGAAGAGGGTTAAAGCCTAGGGGGACGGCCCCTGAGGCCAGAGGTGATGTATCCAGTGGTGGAACACACCCGAAAGAACAGTGCGGCTAGCAGCCACAGCTGGTCGAGGGCGCCCCACCACAGGACACAAAGCAAGCGAAGCGCCAAGAGCGTGCCGATATTTTACGCTGCCTCACACAAGACACAACTTGACACAAGGTCAAAAGCCCGAAGGCCGATTAAAGTGGGGATAAAGGGGAGGGGCAGGTCAAGAACGAGCCGAGACTCGAACCCTGCTTGTCTGTGCTGCTCATCGGCTCACTTAGTGCAATGTGAGCCTGATGAGGCAAGTAGTTTCACGAACACAAATGTGGGTCCGGGCACGTATGCCAGTTTGCGGCTTAAACTAGACGCATGGTCTAGTGCCGTACAAGGGGGACAAAGGAGACAAAAATGCAGCTCGCCCACCCGAATGTAGCCTAGTCGAAACTAGGTGCCTAATTAAAAGCCCCAAGTCTGCCATTGTTCCTTTTCCAGGGCCACGTTCCGGACCGAAGTCCAGAACAGGCCCCGGGCCTCGCCAAGAGCGTGCCGATATTTGTCGCTGCCTCCCAGCAGACACGACTTGACACAAGGTCAAAAGCCCGAAGGCCGATTAAAGTGGGGATAAAGGAGAGGGGAGGTCGGGAACGTGCCGAAACTCGAACCATGCTTTTCAGTGCTGCTCATCGGCTAACTTAGTGCAATGTGAGCCTGATGAGGCAAGCAGTTTCACGAACACAAATGTGAGTCCGGGCACGTATGCCAGTTTGCGGCTTAAACTAGACGCATGGTCTAGTGCCGTACAAGGGGGACAAAGGAGACAAAAATGCAGCTCGCCCACCCGAAGGTAGCCTAGTCGAAACTAGGTGCCTAAATAAAGGCCCCATGTCTGCCATTGTTCCTTTTCCAGGGCCACGCTCCGGACCGAAGTCCAGAACAGGCCCCGGGGCCTCGCCAAGAGCGTGCCGATATTTGTCGCTGCCTCCCAGCAGACACGACTTGATACAAGGTCAAAAGCCCGAAGGCAGATTAAAGTGGGGATAAAGGGGAGGGGTGGTCGGAAACGAGCCGAGACTCGAACCCTGCTTGTCTGTGCTGCTCATCGGCTCACTTAGTGCAATGTGAGCCTGATGAGGCAAGTAGTTTCACGAACACAAATGTGGGTCCGGGCACGTATGTCAGTTTGCGGCTTAAACTAGACGCATGGTCTAGTGCCGTACAAGGGGGACAAAGGAGACAAAAATGCAGCTCGCCCACCCGAATGTAGCCTAGTCGAAACTAGGTGCCTAATTAAAAGCCCCAAGTCTGCCATTGTTCCTTTTCCAGGGCCACGTTCCGGACCGAAGTCCAGAACAGGCCCCGGGCCTCGCCAAGAGCGTGCCGATATTTGTCGCTGCCTCCCAGCAGACACGACTTGACTCAAGGTCAAAAGCCCGAAGGCCGATTAAAGTGGGGATAAAGGAGAGGAGAGGTCGGGAACGTGCCGAAACTCGAACCATGCTTTTCAGTGCTGCTCATCGGCTCACTTAGTGCAATGTGAGCCTGATGAGGCAAGCAGTTTCACGAACCCAAATGTGAGTCCGGGCACGTATGCCAGTTTGCGGCTTAAACTAGACGCATGGTCTAGTGCCGTACAAGGGGGACAAAGGAGACAAAAATGCAGCTCGCCCACCCGAAGGTAGCCTAGTCGAAACTAGGTGCCTAATTAAAGGCCCCAAGTCTGCCATTGTTCCTTTTCCAGGGCCACGCTCCGGACCAAAGTCCAGAACAGGCCCCGGGCTTCGCCAAGAGCGTGCCCTTCCTTTTCCAGGGCCACGCTCCGGACCGAAGTCCAGAACAGGCCCCGGGGCCTCGCCAAGAGCGTGCCGATATTTGTCGCTGCCTCCCACCAGACACGACTTGACACAAGGTCAAAAGCCCGAAGGCAGATTAAAGTGGGGATAAAGGGGAGGGGAGGTCGGAAACGAGCCGAGACTCAAACCCTGGTTGTCAGTGCTACTCATCGGCTCACTTAGTGCAATGTGAGCCTGATGAGGCAAGCAGTTTCACGAACCCAAATGTGGGTCCGGGCGCGTATGCCGGTTTACGGCTTAAACTAGACGCATGGTCTAGTGCCGTACAAGGGGGACAAAGGCGACAAAAGTGCAGCTCGCCCACCCGAAGGTAGCCTAGCCGAAACTAGGTGCCTAATTAAAGGCCCCAAGTCTGCCATTGTTCCTTTGGCAGAGCGACGCTCCGGACCGAAGTCCAGAACAGGCCCCGGGGCTTCGCCACGAAAGTGCTGTGACACACAGCTCCTGCCGCATGAATATGGAATTCTTTGATAAAAAATGAGTGTAGCCATTAGGTATTTTTTAAACCTGCTATAAGCTGGTGACGATTATTAGTTCCTGTTTTATCAAGTTATTTTTGGCTGAAGTGCTTTGTAAATATTATTTTTAAGTCATCCTTTTCTTTTAGCTATAACGAGATGTCAAGGTCGTTAGAAAGAAAAAGGGCTTAGTCAGTTCCAGTCGTACCCGGATATAATTATCCTAAGGCGGACGTGTAACTTGATATGTTTATGTTTATCGGCAGGTTGCAGCACTTATTTTCTGCGTCCATATTTGTAGAAAAACTTTCTATCCACGTAGTGCGACAGAAGTGGAGTTCCCTTTCTTCCATATAAAAAGTCTTCAGGCGGCGAAAATTCAGAGGTCCCCGCGGACTTTCTCGAAATCTATGTATGGCACTAGACCTTGCTGTCTAGTTCAAGCCATAACCTGGCATACGTGCCCGGACCCAGATTTGGGTTTATGGGATACAAATTTCTTCTAGTCTTAAAATAAGCAATAAAAACATACTTAAGAACATTCTAGAAATTTAGGATCAAACCCGCATTAGCATTTAAATTACATTTTTATATTTTTCAACCAATCAGCTAAAAACAGGGAATAGAACATTCTAGAAAATTAGGATCGGAAGTGAACTAACAGAAAATATATAGGCTCGAAAATAAAATAGTAAAATACAAATCTGATTGGTCAATAAATGTCTACGCGCCAAGATTTTAGGACGATTCTTTGATCCACCTGTAGGATATAAATAGCACAGAGTTAGGAAGCCAGACACACAAGACACAAGCTTACACACAAACGAAGACACAGACGAACACAAGCCACTAAGCCAGTAGCCGATATTATGTCCAACCAATTCCTTTCCTTCCTCAACTAAAGTTCATGACCTCTTTTCAAATGGCCGAGAATTATATTCAAAAGGAAAACCCGACAAACTTTCTTTCATCCACGAGACACGATGTCGCCACAATCATAAAACCCGCTATAAACTTAATGTAAGTAAGAACGACTTATTTACGGACTCTGATAACATGAACATACACACATCTTTCAACAAATTTATTCTCTTCTTCAAACTTTATTTTCCAAAAGGCCATTTACACATCATGTATTTTGTTATTCATATTCTGTTACATGCATATTAAATTGTTTGTTATTTAATGTTCGTTGTGTTCTATTCCATTTCTTTTGCGCGATTGTAATGTTTTGTGTTGTATTTGTGGTGGGAATAATTTAGAGAGCAATCTACTGAAAGAACTAAATTACATACTCCCCCTACAGGTTCGTAAAACTGCTTGCCTTATCATGCTCACATTGCACCAAGTGAGCCGATGAGCAGCATAGACCAGCAGGGTTTGAGTCTCGGCTCGTTTCCGACCTTCCCCTCCCCTTTATCCCCACTTTAATCGGCCTTTGGGCTTTTGACCATGTGTCAAGTCGTGTCTGGTGGGAGGTAGCGACAAAGTAACAGAGGTCCCAGCGGACTTTCTCGAAACCTATGTATGGCACTAGACCTTGCTGTCAAGTTCAAGCCATAACCTGGCATACGTGCCCGGACCCAGATTTGGGTTCGTGAAACTGCTTGTCTCATCAGGCTCACATTGCACCAAGTGAGCCGATGAGCAGCATAGACCAGCAGGGTTTGAGTCTCGGCTCGTTCCTGACCTTCCCCTCCCCTTTGTCCCCACTTTAATCGGCCTTTGGGCTTTTGACCATGTGTCAAGTCGTGTCTGGTGGGAGGTAGTGACAAATAAACAGAGGTCCCAGCGGACTTTCTCGAAACCTATGTATGGCACTAGACCTTGCTGTCTACTTCAAGCTATAACCTGGCATACGTGCCCGGACCCAGATTTGGGTTCGTGAAACTGCTTGTCTCATCAGGCTCACACTGCACCAAGTGAGCCGATGAGCAGCATTGACCAGCAGGGTTCGAGTCTCGGCTCGTTCCCGGCCTCCCCCTCCCCTTTATCCCCACTTTAATCGGCCTTTGGTCTTTTGACCATGCGTTAAGTCGTGTCTGGTGGGAGGCAGCGACAAATAAACATAGGTCTACGCGGACGCTCTCAGGAGCCACTTGGCTCCACGAGGCTCGGGTCCTACGTTATCGTGGTTGCACCCACCTCGCCGCCACTTCTAGTGGTGGATTCAACAACCTTTTTTTTTATGGTCCTTTTTAAGGGCTATGAGAGGTCACCTTCTGTGGGTCGGTGCATGTCTGGCGGTCATTAATGATAAGTCGAAATAGACGGCCTGGAGGCAAACACGAAGAGGACTCACGAAGACCAGCCGGTCTTAACCATCGCTCGGTTCCACTCGTCCGTTTGGCTGCACAGTGCTAAAGGCAAGAGCTGGCCTTTAGCTACCGCACCACCATCCGCGCAGTGCTAAGATAACGCCAATCTTAGCCTCGGCCTGCTAGCCTCTTCGCTCCACAGTGCAGAGCTTTGGCGCGTAAGCCTTAGCTATTGTCTCGATACGTCCGCACAGCTTTGGCACGAAACAGCCTTGGCTACCACCTTGATACGTCCGCACAGCTTTGGCGTGAAACAGCCTTAGCCACTGCCTCGATACGGTCGGTAGCTATGGCTTTTGTCATGCCAGATAACTGTGCGGGCGTATCGTTTACTGTATGGGTTTCTGTGACTGTCCTGCGATACTATAGAAACACATTTTTTTAGCCTTAAAATAATTAACCCCAAAAACATAGATAAGAACATTCTATTAATTTCGGATCAAAATCGCATCAACGTTGAAGTTACACTTTTATATTTTTCAACCAATCAGCTAAAAACACAAAATAAGAACATTCTAGAAGATTCAGCTCAGAAACTAATTAACAGAAAAATATCCATGCTCCAAAATAAATAAATACGACTCTGATTGATCAAGAAATGTCCATGCGCTTGAATTTTAGGACCCACAATAAAACTTATCAAAATCCTATTTTTGATCCACTTTAGTTCCACCCAAAAAGTATGAATAACGAAGAATTTAATTAACTAAGGCATTCCACTACCAGACAGAGAGAGACAAGGAGGATAGACAGAAAGCATCACACACAGGACACATAGCAAAAAAGCATGCGACGTTCTTTTGTCAACTACCGGACCACGACACGTCGTCGCCAAAGACCATAAACCATTGAATAACACACATGTGGACTTAAGAAAAAAAAGGCCTATGCTTACTATCAGACACATATATAAACACGCATATACATGTATGTAAGTTAACTCAATTTTTATCCTCTTTACTTCGGCCAACTATGGACGCATTGATTCAATAGACTTTCCCAACATATACACACACACACATACATGGGCAAACAAATCATTTTTTATTGAACTGGCCATAACTGTGTTTTCTACATACACACACAAGCACATAAAGTGAACATTGTAATTTAATTGTTTTTATCCTGTTTGTTATTATGAATATTAAATTGTTCGTTTCTTAATATTTGTTGTCGTCACATTCCATTTGTTTATGTGCTTGTAAAATTTGTGTTATATTTGTGGAAACGAAACCTGAAAGTAATTCCCGTAAACTACAGAAGGTACTTAGTCCTCCTCAATACCCTATGAAGTCCTTAACAAATATGCTAATTCTTTAAGAGACATAATTGTTTATTGTATCCCTACACCATCAGACTAGAGTCATTTTTTGTGTTGCTAGACTTGATTCTTCCTTTTCACCAACAAAATTTCACCTCCAATAGTTTTGCTGTCTACATATCTTGTGTTCAAACCCCTACCCCCAAAAATCCCCCCTAAAAACGAGAGATCTCACTGATACTTAATCACACAAAAAAATTTGCATAAGTTGTATGGTTCTTTGAAAAAGGGTGTTTGATCCTTTACCATCTAAATATCAAGAGCTTAATCCTTCGAACTTGAATGGATGGTATCTGTGTTGGTACTTAGAAAGAAGAGCATGTACCTAGGTATCCTGAATCCCTGTTGAGAAATACCTTTTTATGTATTGCTGTTGCCTATAAAATATTGTAATTTTTTTCTGTAATTTTATTATTTGACATGAAATGCCTGAAGAAGGCCGAAGGACGCATCAGGACGTTGTGAATATAACAATAAAGATGGAGAGAGTAGTCCAAATACTCTAAATGTTAATAATATTATTATCATTATTATTACTATTATTGTTATATTTTTAATTGGTAATCTTTCCCACCTGAGGCACTTGGAGAAAAAGCTAGATAGGAACTACACATGGGTGCTACATGCTGTTTTGAGCAAATTCTTGAAGCAGCACCCCACAAAACAGTAGTAATATGGCCACTTGCTTCTCATCTCACAAACTATCCAAAGATATACGCCTTGATACGTCCTGGAGATAGAGGGACAAAATCATAAGTAAAGTTCTTGTGTGGACCTCTACACATGGACCCACGAGTATTAGCCAACCAACAAAGATTTATTTTCATCAGCTCTATACAGACACTAGATGCTAGTTTGAGGACCTGCCAGGAGTGATAGATAATAGGGATGGATGGGAAGAGAGTCACAGGAATCTATGCTAGCAACATGACATGATGATGATGATTTTGAATTGCCTTTAAGATATAATTTTATATTTTACCTGTAATTTTATTGTTATTATCTCATTACTTTTGAGTTTTTAACACCAGTGTTAGCTGGTAGTCTTTCATTGGAGTCTGAGTGACAGCAAATCTCCTCAGGTCAACATGACTCATCTGAGTATTCTAGGCGATCTTAACAAAGCCGTGGTCTGGATAGTCTAGATTCTTTTTTTGATCTCCACTTCTTCCAGTCTTTTTTCCAAGCCCTTGGGAACTCTTCCTAGCATGCCAACTCCAGTTGGTTGGTTGGTTGGTTGGTTGGTTGGTTGGATTGGGTTTTATAGCATATCAACCTTTGTAGGTTATTTAATGCCAAATCCATTTTCATGTAAATAATCAGCTCTATTTCAAATAATTCAGTTTAGCATGA
Organism: Sepioteuthis lessoniana; assembly: GCA_963585895.1. Classification (NCBI taxonomy): domain Eukaryota; kingdom Metazoa; phylum Mollusca; class Cephalopoda; order Myopsida; family Loliginidae; genus Sepioteuthis; species Sepioteuthis lessoniana. Next base: position 76,090,123 of record OY757908.1, read on the forward strand.
GTATACAGTTTAATTGTCAAACATTTCTATTTCAAACTATTCAGTTTATTCAAACAGTTCTAATTCAGCTAATTCAGTTAAGCATAAGTAAAGATTTTGTTTTCACAGGAAAATGTCAAAACAGTTCTATATATAACAATTCAGTTTAGTGTACATACAGTTTCAATGTCAAAAACAGTTCAATTTAAAACAATTCAGTTTAGCATAAGCACACAGTTTAAATGTAAGTACAGTTTAATTGTGAAAAACATTTCTGTTTCAAGCTATTCAGTTTAGTCAAGCATTTCTAATTCAGCTAATTCAGTTTGGTATACGGGGTGCATACGATAAGTTTCCAGACTTCTTTCGTATAGGCACTTTTATTGATAGCACACACATGAAACTCTAGTCCTCTTCGAAGTAATCTCCTCCGGCTGCAATGCACTTGGTGCACCGTTCCAACAACTTCTGGAAGGCTTCATGGAAGTCCTCTTGTGTGAGTGTGTCAATGACCTTCATCACAGCCTCTTTCATCTCCTCAATTGTCTCATAACGACAGCCTCTGAGCTTAGGGAATGACCAACAGTCACAGGGAGCAAGGTCTGGACTATAGAGAAGGTGAGGAACTGTCTTGATGCTCATTTTGCTCAAATAGTCTGTGACAAGGATAGAGTTGTTGACTGGTGAATTGTCCTGCTGGAAATGCCACTGACCCGATTTGAAGAGTGCTGGCCTCTTCCGACGGAATCTCTTCCTGAACTCCCTTAAGACCTCAACATAGTAACCCTAACCCTAACCCTTTGGCCAATCAACTCTAGTGTATTGACTTCCTTACTCCTCCAACACCTCTCATCATCCCTCACAGACTCCGTGCCTTCCTTGAATCTCTTATGCCACTCAAAAATTGATGCTCGATTCATGCAAGATGCTCCAAAAGCAGTTTGAAGCATTCCATACGTTTCTGTGGCGGCATTTTTTCCAAGTTTAAAACACAATTTTATTGCATATCATTCTTCTAAAGTGTCAGATTGCATTTTTGAAATTCAGCAGCTGTGACAATCAGGCTTTAGTATGGTGTATTCCAATTCTTGCTGTAGCTGTTCATTTGAACCTGAAATCATAAAAATTGGTCAGTCATCTTGTAAGATGTATAGCAATAACATAGTGACTTTTCAAGAGTCTACGACAATTTTAAATGCCCATATGAAAAAGTCTGGAAACCTCATAAGTACAGATTTTGTTTACACATAGTTAAATGTCAAAACAGTTCTATATTAAACAAATCAGTTTACTGTAAGTACAGTTTCAATGTCAAAAAACAGTTCCATTTCAGATAATTCAGTTTAGCATAAACATGCAGTTTAAATGTAAGGTTCAATTGTCAAAAACATTTCTATTTCAAGCTATTCAGTTTAGTCAAACAATTCAGTTTACCATAAGTATGCAGTTAGATCTATTTAACCCATAGATAGGACCCTTATCAGGTGCTACCACTCCAGGTAAGAGTGGACCTGGAAGCGATGGCAATAAAGGGGTACTCCGCATTCCCCAAAGCTCCAGAATTACTGGAACATCACTATCAGATTGTTTAGTGTCATATATCCAGGACACTCATTGTTGCAGGTGGGGGGTCTTACCCCTCTGCAGAGATGCAGTCAGTGTATTCTACAGCCCCAGCCAACTGGGCAAACTACAATTGGTATTACCGTCACTTTCACATTCTACAACTTTCTGAATTCCCTGTCAAGGTCCAAGTATTTGTCTATCTTTTCACTTTCTTTCATTTTCAGTCTGTAATGCCTTGGAACAGCAAAATCTGCTTAATGAAATGTTCTTTTCTTGTTAATTAACACGAAGTCTGATCTTCCTGGCTGAGATTTGGTGATCCATTTGTATCTCAAAGTCCTGAGAATTTTATGTGTCACTTTATTTGATAGAATCTTGTTAATATTGTTGTATAGTGGCTCATACCACGTGACTCCTGGTATCTTGGAGGTATAAAAGATGTTGTGTTTCTTGAGCACGGTGGTACTGAAAGATCTCGGTTAGTAGTAAGACCAATTTTGGACATTATGTCCAAAGTTGGTCTTACTACAGCGCAAGACTTATAATATTTGTCGAACTGCACCATTTCAGTTTATAAATAATTGACTCTATTTCACTGTGTATCTCTTCCTTGCCACAATACAACAAATATATATACCATTTGTTAGTATGGTCAAATTTCAATTTCTTGCACAATTCATAGTGGATCACCTTTCCCACCCATTCATGTCTTGTCTTGTACTCCTTTTGTGCTAGTTTGCTGCATTCACTTATTATATGATTAATCATTTCATCTCTCTCTTTTGACATAAAATACACTTGCTATTTTGTTGTGCATTATCAATTTTCGCTTTTATAAAATTGGTCCTTATGGCATTGTTTTATACTACTATCAAAAGAAATTCAGTTTCTCTCTTGAGGTTTCTCTTTTTAAGCTATGCCCTGGTGTTCTCATGTTCAATCTCCACAATTTGTTGCTTAAAGTATTCATAGAGTTGTTTTTCTTTCCATTTTTTTATTATTTCACTGTATGTTTAAAAATTGCCTTTTACAGCAGCAACTGGGGCCAAAAATCAAAGACACGAGTCTCATACTGATGAAGATGTATATCTTTATTTGCACACGTGTTCAGTGTAAAAAACAAGCGTACACATTCTCCAACTACACATTCTCCAACTATACATTCTCCAATGTTAAAACTGAAACAAAAAAAATGCACTCATAAATGTTCCAAAAAAGGAAACACACCACGAAAGTGATGATTTAAATCGAATCAAGAGAATTCACGTGCTTACCTCTTTTTGCCTTGCTAGTGACCCACAAAGAAAAACGTCAGTCTCGCATGCCGGTCAATTTGAAAAAGACCGAATTCATGCCAGCCAGTGTTCAGGCCAGAAGTTCCTCCCACACCTTCCACCTGGAAGTGACCGGTGCGGGAGGCAAAGTTCAATCTAAAAACTATACCGGTTGAAACGCAAACTCTTACATTTACAATTGCCATTGCTGTTACTGGCTGCTGTAATTAGTCTTTCTTTATTCTTTTTTGTGCATTTCTTGAGTCCTTGAACTGATGTATCTACACAGTCCTCAATACTGGCAAGTCCTCTTCTTCCTTCCTTTCTTGACATATATAATCTTAATTATTAATTTTAAATTGAATATAAAATATTCTAATCTTATATTTTACATGTGTTGTTATTATTTTACTCCAAGTGAGTTTTTCACACTAGTGTTAGCTGGTGGTCTTTCAATTAGTCTGAATGACAGCAAGTTTCCTTAGGTCTCCAAGACTCTTCAGAGTATTCTGGCTGATCTCAAAAATACTGTTGTCTGAATGGTCTTGATTCTTCCTCCGATTTCCAACTATTCCAATCCTTTGAAGACCGTTCCAAGCCCACCAATTACAATTGGCATCATCATCACCCACATGTTTCACAGTTTTTTCAGTTCTCTGGGAAGATGTTATTCTCACTCTACGTGAGTTTTTCTCACCAGTTTAACTGGTGGGTTTTTTTTGTTTTTGTTTCTCTTTTTACTGAAATCTGAGTGATAGCAAGTCTCCTCATGTCTCCAAGACACCTCTAAGTATTCTAGCTGATTTTAACAGTTCTGTCATCTGGGTGGTCTTGATTCTTAATTCCAGTTCACTTAGTCTATTTTCCTGATTTTTAGTGACTATTCCTCAGGTTCCAACTATAATTGGTATCACTTTCACTTTCATGTTCCACAGCTTTTATTGCTCTTAGCCAAGGTTCAAGTATTAGTTTATCTTTTTGCTTTCTTTTATTTTCACCTTATGGTCTGCTGGAATGGCAAAATCTTCTAGATGACTAGTTCTTTTTTTTTGTTAATTAACACAAGGTCTGGTCTTCTGGCTAAGATTTGGTGGTCTGTTTGTATCTTAAAGTCTCAAAGAATTTTATGAATTTCATTTTCTAAGACAGATTCTGGTTTGTGCATATAACATTTGTCTGCATGGTTAAAATTTAATCTCTTGCACAATATCCAGTGGATCCCTTCCCCCCCTCCTATCTTGCCAAGTCTTGTATTCCTTTTGTGTTAGTTTGCTGTATTTGCTTATTATATGAGTAATCATTTCTTCTTTGTCACCACGTAAAATACACTTGCTATTTCATTGTGTATTATTTACTGTTTTTTTAATTTTTCATGCCAAGTCTCCTCAAGTCTCCTGGACTCTTCTCAGTATTCTGGCCAATCTCAATAATGCTGTAATTTGAATGGTCACCACTTGTCCTCTTATTTCTAAGTCCTTCAGTCCTTTTACCAATCCTTTGGTGACTATACCAAGAGTACCAATAACAATTGGTATCACCGTCACTTTCATGTTCCTCAATTTTTTTCAGTTCCCTAGCAAGGTCCAGGTACTTATCTTTCTTTTTGCTTTCTTTCAATTTTACTCAGTGGTCAGGTGGGACAGCAAAGTCCACAATTCAGTAAGATCTCTTTTTTTAGTTGATCACTACTAAGTCTGGTTGTTTGGCTGAGATTAGATGATCCATTTGTATCTTAAAATCCCAGAGGAGTTTGTGCTTCTCATTTTCCAGGATGGATTCTGGGTTGAGCATATTCCATTTGTTCATATGGTCAAATTTCAATTTCTTGCACAATTCCCAATGGATCATCTTCATGACCAAGTTGTGTCTAGTCTTATCCTCTTTCTGTGCTAGTTTGCTGCATGTACTTATTATGTGATTGATCATTTTGTCTCAATCACCACATCTACCTCTGCTGTTATGTTGCATCTTATCTATTCTTGCTTTGATATGATTAGTCCTTATGGCATCGTTTTGTGCTGCTATTAGAAGAGATTCAGTTTCTCTCTTAAGGTTTCCTTTTTTTTTTTTAGCTATGTCCATGTTTTCTCATATGAGATGTCAATTGTTAGTTGCTTAAAATGTCCAAAGAGTTGAGTTTTTTTCTCCCATTTTTGTTTTCTGGTTATTTCCATTTGGTTGATCCTCATGTTATCAGTATTGTTTCTGGAGGTTGTAATCAGTCTTCCTCCACACTTTTCTATGCAGTTGTCAAGTTGTTGTATCAATGGATCAAGACTATCTTCAATGCTGGCAATTCCTTTTCCTCCTTTTCTTGACACAATGTCATCTCTGCGATGTAAGGTCTTATGTATCATCATTAGTTTTCTTGTTCTCTGGTCCATTTGTTTAAATTCTTCTCTTGTCCACTTCAAGAATGGTCCCAAATATCTTAAGAGGGGGATAGTCCAAGTATTCACCCCTTTTATAAGGCTCCTGCTATATAGTTTGGTTTTGAGTTCTGAGTAGCTTTCTCATCCTCCTGAGATACTCTTTTTAAATTTTTTTCTTTCATCTCCACAAGTTTGATGGTTCCAGTGTCCAATATTCCCAAGTATTTGTACATTTCTTTTTCTCTGAGCATTCTAATTTTTTCTTGATTTGGTAGTTCCATTCTTTCTGTTTTTCATTACTAGCATGGCGCACATTTTTCTACGCCAAATTCCATTCCTATGTCCTGTTAGGGTTTCCAATTTTTTTTTCATTTTTGGCAAACAGTTTGATCTCATTCATGTACATAAGGCAGTTGATCTTTTCTTGCAATCTAGTAAGTTTGTATCTGCCAGTGCATTTCCTGAGTATGTGGTTAAGTGGCATCATCGCTATTACAAATAGTAATGTGATAGTGCATCTCCCTGGATTATACCTCACTGGATCTTTGCTTAAGCTAAGCTTTTCCCTCCTGCAGTTAATCCACTCTCCAGGTTTTCATAGTTTTCTCAATAAAGTTTATGACTTTATCTGATATTTTGTACATTTTGAGGTAGTTTATTATCCAGCTTTGAGGGACTATTATTATTATTATTATTCATTTATTTATTTATTCTGAATTCCCTATAAAATTTTGTAATCTGTGAACAGCTTGAAAAGCCGTTAAATAACAGTTTGATTTTATCATTTAACATTTGTGGCAAATTTGCATTTGTGCTGGGAGGTCTAGATGTTACATTAATCAGCTCAGTTCCAGGGGGGGGGGCTTACCCACCAGACAGCACCTAAAAGTGGTAAGGACTGGCTTGCTTGCCGGGACCCTGAAGAGAATGCTGAAGGAACCTTAACAATTGTTGCTCTCATCCCCCGAAAGACTTATTTCTCACAGGGCACTTCAAATAACCCAACTTTGTGTCATATGTCTTTACCATCAAGGAGGGGGTTAAATGCAAACATTTTACATTTTCAGTTATTTTTTAAGCCACAAGTTCAGAAGGTGGGGGGCACAAGAGTGAGTGGTTCAAGTTCTAAGGGTTAACATTTCTAGTCTCCAGGAGTCTATTGCTTGGACATTGTAGTATAAGTAAGAGTATAGTGCAAGTCAGATTCAATGGAAATTTACTAAGCTTTTTGCTTATATGTGGCACAAGGCCATATGAAAGGGGCACCCAATGAGACTCGAACTCACTCGTGTAGGTTTGCTAGTCGAGCTTGCTAACCATTACACCACCAGAGACGCCAGATTCAATGACCTAATCTATAGCGATCTAAGGGATATAACCCAGATTAGGGAGCACAAGTGATCTTACAAAATGGGAAAAAATAAATAAATAAAAATAATCGGAAACTCAGAGAGGAAAAGGAAACCCTTAGTTCTGTGTTTTTGCCGTTATTAAAGTCTTTTAAAATTACACCGTGGTTATTTTTACTCACATGCCTAAAAAACATAACATATTTTTTAATACTGATTTTTCAGTGACCGGAAGAAAGTAATGAGAAAGATTATTAAATTCGTCTGCTTTATGGGCTTATACAAAAAGATAGATTCGATTTAACTAACCTGACAAGCACAAAGTTTAAGGCCCAGTTTTGCGCTATACTTATTGTATATCGAACCTCATGACTAAAAGTCTTAGAATTTAAAAACAAACATAGTAAAATTATACTCCAAGGTACTATTAGTAAGAAAAAGATTGAAAATTCCGTTGACATTCTTAAGTTATCCGACGACAGAGACACTTTGGATGAAGGTGAATTAATTGAGATGTGGTGATATGATATCACTGATAATGTAAAGTGTAAAACTTTCACAATAAAGTTGGCATTACATTTGCACACAACTAAAAATGTCTCTTAAGCAGATGGCAGACTAGAACTAAAGTTCCCGGAAAAAATTCTATATATTTTTTACATGATTATAAAAAAAAGTTCATTTGAGCCTTTCGAGATTGCCCAAAACATTTTTTTGAAAAAAAAAAATTGTACATTTTAACTAGATGAGGATTATCTCCCTTTTTAAATAAGCGTATTTTCTCTCTCTACTCTTTGTCACCAGATGTCAGCACCGCGTAGGTTAGTGTCACGTGATTAAAATTCAAAGTTGAGGGCGGGTGAAACTAATGTCCCTTGTCAGCAAAACAAAGATCGTTAGATAGTGTCAAATTTATTTTGTTTTCTTTTTTTTTTCGGTGTATCTTATCACGTTGTAGTATACAATGATGACGGAACAAAACAAGGACATTAGGGATATAGACAGTTTTGATACTGTTACGAATTTGCAAGCTCTCATAGTCGATGATTTAAGAAAACTAGGGGTTAAGATTCCACATAGAAGAGATTTAAGTTCTATGCGTGCACCCCCAACGGTAAGTCTCAAAATCATCATTTTTATCTATCTTTTTAAAATTTTTTACTACTGTTAACATTACCCAGCCTATCTCGATTTCCTTTGATGAATTACTTTGCCCGTTGTTAAAACAGTTAAAAAATATTTTATTGAAACGCACCTGTTGCTAGAAGCTGTTGATAAAGTTGAGCTGTTTTTCTTATTGTTTTTATAACTTATTTATTCCTATTCAATATTCATTTATGTTAATTTAAAATTAAGTAATCAGATTATTTTACGAACGGTTAAAGTCATTCAGGTTTGAAAAGTTGTAAATGTGATATTTAATATTGTTTGTTTTGTCTACTTTGTTTTCTGCCAATCAAAATCAAGTCCTAGGTGGAGTTAAGACGACCTATTTGAAAACTAGAGGGGGCAAAAAAAAGAAGAAAACTTGATAATTTTATTTTAATAACAATCTAAGTCTATACACATAACTATTAACATTCAACACCTGCTAAAAATAAGAAATAAAAATAAAAATGTACGTGACTTTTTCCGCGTTGGAATTACAACTCGAAAAAGAAAAAAACACTCCACTGTCTGTCAGGAACTATTTTATATTATCGCAAATTATAAAAAAAATCAAACTATTAAAATAAATCAGTTTTGGTATCACCCAGTCAGTCCAGCATTTTTTGTGACACCGTAACTGATGAATAAAGATACAATTATATAATTACAGGATTCTATAAAGAAAGAATAACAATTTTTTAAAAATACCCATACAACACCCACAAACAAAACAACAACCGTTAGTTTTAGGTAAAATTAGACTTCGATTCCATGTTGGAAATTAATCCGGAAAAATTACTTAAGAAAAATTAAAGAAACCTTTCGATTTTTCGATTGAGCCTGCCAACATTTCTATTACTTGTTCAAATCTTAGAAACAGATGTCGCGTGTTAGATCAAGGAAGAGTGAAAAATAATTTTTTTTTCCAAGTCAGATACTCTCAAACCTTAACTTCATTTTCCATAATCCATTGTTTGTTTTTCTTCGGTTATGATTTAAGTAAAAGTGTCGTGTAAAACTTGTCGAACCTATATATTCATCACCAAATCAAACTATGCAATTTCATTGAAACTTTTTTCAAGTGTAGTAAGTGAATAGATGTATGTTGAAACTTGAGACATGAGTTTTTGTTGTTTTATGTTCAAACTGAACAACAATATTTTCCTCTTTTTAGATTTTAAATATCATCTGGATGACGCTAAAAAGCGTTTAATTTGACAAATTTAATGTTGGTAACGAAAATTGTTGAGTTGTTGCGGCATTAGTAAAGTTGAAAGTAGGATTTTATTTTCTGTGTTTACCAAGAGTAACACCAATTTTAAACTTGAAATAAATGAATTTGTCACTTGGGTGCAGAATGAAGCAAAAAGATATCGTTGCTTAAAGAAAAAATTAAACAATTGCTTCTTTTAATAGCAATGCAGAAATGCCATAATGTTAATTCATTAAGCTTTGTTTAGTTGTGGCGCAAAGCCCTGTTAGGCACCCAGTGAGACTCGAACTCACTAGTTATGGTTTTTCAAGTTAGCTTGTTCATCATTACACTACGCAAAGCTCGCTGAAATGTCATAATGTAAATTTAAAGTGTCTGTATTTGTAAAATTTCTATTTTTATCTTTACTCTTATTTAAAGAAAATTTTTGACTCGTGACAATTTCTAAAAATTATATGGCTTCATTTTAAAATTGAATAAAATGAACACTTAATAGTAAACATAACTAAACAAACAGTGACACACAGTGCATCTTTTAAAACCTTTTTCTACTTGGTTAAAATAAGTACTCACTTGAAGAATCTTGCTAAAAATATAAACTTTTCTATACAGTTTGAAATCGCTATGAGACCTCCCCCTCTCATATATATGTATATGATCCCAGGAAAATAGTCTAGGGTTTAGACTGTTAAGTGGTAATCCAAGGTGAATTGGAATCTCCAGTTGAGTGCTTAATGTCAACACCTATCGAATATATAATTAATTTCAGATTAAAAATATATCGAAACTCACATAAACCACTGAATAGAATTTTTTCCATTTATTTATATATATATATATATATATATATATATATATATATATATATATATATATATTCTATTGAAAGTCTATTCATAAATATGCTGGATATTCATTTATACGTGACAATTTATGCAAATTGGTTGTATAAAACATCAAATATCAGTTCCTATTATTTTAGATGTTTGTATTTTGTTGTTTTTAGTACAAAACATAACATGTCTAAAAATGACTTAAACTCGTCAAAAATATCACTGAGCTATTCTTTCTAAAAATGAATTTTTGTCTCTCATTGGCTAAAGAACAAGAAAACGAGGAAATAAACAAAAAGAAATTATAGTCAAGTAGTGTAAATTTTGTTTTGTTCATTCCTTTTCAAAATACTTTTCTTCTTTTTTTTTCCTGAAAAAATGTTGGAGAGAAATTATACTTGGGTATTATTTAATAATTTTAAAAAAAGGTTGTCAATGCCATCTTTTACCAGTTGTTAGGAAATTAAATGTTAAATTGAATATTATTTGAGTAAATATTTAGGAACACTGAAAGTGAAATATTACAAAAGTGAATTGGTTAAAATTCATACAATGTGAACTGTAAAGAAAAATAAACAACTTACAAAAACTAAAGATGACTCTTTAAACTCATAATTGCTGAACTGTGGCTTTGAAGTGAGTGACTCCAGTTGTACTGTCATGTTCACTTTTGGATTAAATATCCTTGGGATAGTTATGAACTCTCTTATCCCCTAGTTATAGGTTAAACTGTATCATTGTTGTTGTTCTACAAGGATGGCTTTGGCATTAAATAACCCATAAAGGTTGGTATGTCATTAAACATGGAACTAAACTATCCTCCAAAAAGGAGTTGAAATGAGCTATTTCTTGATTGGATAGAAGTGTTTTTAGTCTCTGATTGGTTTGAAAAGATAAATAATCAAATTCAGTTTCTTATAATTTGTGATCCTACTTTTGCATAGAAAATAATTCTTGAATTAAAGGCAACTTAATTTTGTTGGTTGCAATAATTTCATTATTGGTTGTGCATGTATTGGCTTTAAGAATTCTTTGTGGAAATAGTTTACAAAGACTTTGAGCTCAAGGGCAAAGAATAGTCCTGATAAATTGGAAAATGTTTGAAGGAAGATATAACCCAAACATGTGAACTTGAAGAAAAATCGGAGATAAATCAATTAAATGTAGTTCATTTACAAGCCTTTTGAAAATTCAAAAGTCAGTAAAATGAGTGATTGATTAATTTTAAGAGCATGTCTGTCCATCTAGGGTTATTTTATGTCCAGAGGTTAGGTAATGGTATACATTTTATATTTATATTTTTTTGTGTAGTTTCTGCATTCAGTTATATGGTGTCAAGTATTCCTATCTAATCATGTCATACTATCTAACACCATGTTTTTAATACTAATAATTTGCATATAGTTTTAAAGTTTCAAGTGTTCCTATTGAATACAAATAATTACATCAGCCCAGTTGGCTGTGGCTGTAGAATACACCGATTGCATCTCTGTAGAGGGGGTAGGAATCCCATTCCAAATGAGTGTCTTGGATATGACATTAAACAATCTGACAATCAGGCTCCAGTAATGCTAGAGCTTTGGAGAATGCAGAGTACCTCTTCATTGCCATCGCTCCCAGATCCACTCTGGCCTAGATTGGTTGCACCTGATAGGGTTCTATCTATGGGTTAAATTGAACTGTTTGACATTTGGACTGGGTGCAAACAAGTGACTTATACTAAATTTACTTGTTTAAATTAGAACTGTTTGATCATTTAACTGTGCGTAAAAAGAATGACTGATGTTTAATTGAATTGCAATACTTGGAACCATTTAACTAAATTCAATTATTAGAAATAGAACTGTTTGATCATTTAACTGTGTGTATCTACAAAATATTTTTACAAATAATATATTTAATATATATGTAAAAACAGGATTTGGCATTAAATAACCAAGTAGTTGATTTGGCATAAAAGTCAATCAAACAAACGAATAATTACATGGTTTCAAGTAACTATTTTTAATTAATAATATTAATTGTATATTTGCACACAGGAATACTTGAAACCATAAAACTATATAATACTACTAATTTATACACAATTTTATGGTTTCAATGAACTATTTCTATTTAATGATGTTTTGTTTGCCTGTAGTTATATGGTTCCAAGTATTCCTATCTAATACTAATAATTTTTCAACATCTGTTTGACCCATAGATGGGACCCTAACAGGGATAGAGGAGTCCTCATGGTGTAGTAGCTAATGTGCTGGATTGCATCATTGTAGTAATGAGTTTACATTACAGTCGTGCTATCATATTCATTTTCAGAATAATACTCTTGTGAAAGGTATGACCCCTCTTATTACCACTCGGCTATGAGTTAAATATTACCACTACTGTTTTTCTGCAAGGATGGCTTTGGCATTAAATAACTCACGAAGGTTGATATGCCATTAGATAAATAAACCAAGCCAAATCAAACTGGTACTAGTATCTCAAATGGAACTGGAAGTAATGGCATTGAAAGGGTACTTCACACTTCTTAGAGCTCCAAAACTTGAGCCTCATCACCAGATGCACCCTTTTTGTGTGTGGGGGAGGTATTATCCCTTTACAAAGGATACAAGCCTTTTTACTAAGTCCTGCTAACTGTGTTTAATTACTATTCATTCATTCTATTTATGCTTGAAAAAGATTTATTCAAGAATCTAAAATTAAGAAACTTGTAACTAAATGCTGGACAACTTTCAAAATCTCAATCTAACTGGAATCCAAACAACTTTACAATGCTACAGTGAGCCTTGTTTGAATGATGCAGTAGAAGAGAAACTACAATTTTTGGACAATGATGCTGAATGGGGATTTTTGTTGGTTGATATTGCTTATCATCATACTTCAGATGTAATATACATTCTTCTACATATTTTCCAAACCTATTAACAATACACTTGCTTTGCTCAGTACAACTCTTTACCAGCCATTTTATCAGTGGGGCTTTGAATACACTGACTATACTCTGCAGAGAGGTAAGAACCCTCTAAAAATTAGCATTGCAAAAATGTTTAAAATTAAAACAGTGCATTGAAGATCTTTTCTTCAACCTATTTCCAAATAATTAATTTCTTGATAATTATTTTTTATTATATAAAAAAACATTGTAGTTACCACTTCTAAAAATAATAGTGTGTAGTAAAAAAAAATGTGGTGTGAGTTAAGTGGTACTATTTACCAACCCCTCTGCTCGGGCAGGATATGACACAAGGTCAATTTTTAAGCGAAGTTTAACAGGTTTGAATTCAGAGTTAAAGTTGTTTACAAATAGAAAGGAGATGAGATTATTTTACATAAAGTAAAGTTGGTGAACTTAGTCGAGGGTGACCCGAAGGCTCCCTTTTCAATAGCTATTACACCAAGGTGTTGGGGAGGGCACTACTCCTTTCCCTGGATTGCTCCACTTTACCCTTGATATGTACCTTATAATGCTGAGTGTTAAGCAAGGTAGCATCAAGTACCATTTTTTTGAGTCTTTGGTATGACTTGACCTGGGATTGAACCCAAGTCTCCCAGGCCATTGGTGAACACTCTAGCCATTATGCCAATGTCCGGTGCTATTTTAGATAAGAAGTAACAGTAATAATATAGTTTTTCTTATTAAATACAGCTATGTCAGCAGGGCTTAGAATACGCTTATTGTACCTCCTTCAAAGAGGTAAGACCCACCCCCACTCACCAAAATGGGGTGTCCTGAGTATGGCACTAAACTGCATTTGATGGTAAGGCTCCGGTCTTGGAGATCAGGGGAGTGGGAAGTACTCTTTCATTGATATTACTCTGTGATCCTCTATGTCCCGGAGTGGTAGTATCTGTTAGGATAACATCTATGGGTCAAATTGTTTTAAAATCATTTGTATTAGATATGAATACTTGATAATATACAACTGTGTGTAAATTATTTGTATTAAGAATAGTTACTCAAAACAAAAAAATATTGTTCACTAAGGTTAGCTTATTTGGTTTAATGAGATACCAACCCTTGATTGTTATTTAATGTCAAATCCTGTTTATACATATAAATATTATATTTGATTTTTAAGTGAATAGCTTGTATATGACTTTATTTTTAAATGAGTTATTAGAGCTCATTTGTTTGCACACAGTTAAATGGCATCAAGTATTGCTATTTATCACTAATAATTCTATTCAATATTAATGATAATCCTTTGAACAGTTCTATTTGTTCTATAGATGGGACCCTAAAAGGTACCACCACTCTTGTGAGTAATGATAATGAAGGAGTACTCCACATTCCCAAATGTCTAAGATTGGAGCCTCACCATCAGATGCAGTTTAATGTCATACCCTGGAGATGTTTATAAAGGATGATTATTATTATTAGTTACTTGAAACCATATAATTGTAAACAAATGATTTTTATTAAACAGAAGTGGTTATTTGAAATCATATAACTATGAACAGATTATAAGAATTCTTGATATCATTGTGCAAAAAGTTGTTAATAAACAATTACACAAAAAAAATATAAATGTACAATGTATGAGATTACCTAACCTTTAGACATAAAATAACCCCAAACAGGTTGTCATCCCATTAAAATCCAACAAAATTCATTGAGTCTAAAATGAATTTTCTTTTTTAATGATGAAATATACAATTTATCTGAAAGGAGGCATAAGGTCATTGAAAGCAATACATACTTGAATAATGATGCCATGAATTTATATAAATAGATTTTCTCAATGTTGTATCAGCTTAATATATAAGATGTTTCTTTCTCTTTTCAGGAAGCTCAAAAAGTGCAACACTTCAAAAATTATTTGGGTTATGTTCCCTGTTATTACCTTGAACCATTTGGACATGTCCCTTCGTAAGATATAAAACTTCTCTAATAAATAACTGATTACTTATTTGGTATTTATTAATTTATAATTTTGGAATAGAGAAGAATTTAATAATTTCTGTGGATTCATTTTTCTATGTTTCACCTTAAATATTTGGAGGTGTACTTAGTGAATGGTTATTATTATAGGAAATGGAATCTTGTGAACTGAATTCAAATAGTGGATAAAACTGTATTTCACTTCACACTAATGCCCTTGGGAAAGGCATGAATCTATCTGTTCTCTCCCAGCTATGGGCAAATAGTAAGGCAATCAGTCTTGGTTAAGGAAAACTCTGAATTCAAACTAGCTGTACTCTGTTTAAAATTTTGCCCAGTCAGCTGGAGCTATTGAATACATTGACTACTTCTCTGCAGAGGGGTAAGACCTCCCCCAACAAGTGTCTTGGATATGACACTTAATGGTCTGATGGCGAGGTTCCAATAATGCTAGAGCTTTGAGGAATGCAGAGTATCCTTTCATTGCCATCACTACCAGGTCCACTCTGACCCAGAGTTGTTGCACCTAATAAGGTCTTATTTATGGATCAAATAGAACTAAACTGCGTACTTGTGCTAAACTGAATTGCTTGAAATAGAACTGTATGTATAAAAATGGATTTGGCATTAATAACCTACAATGGTTGACGTGCCATAAAACCAAACCTGCTTAAAATCAACCTTGTGTCACCTTGCTTGTTGTGGTAGGGTTGAGTAAATAGATTCTTTAGATTCACCAAGCAATCTTTTAATGGGTTTTGAAAATCCATATTATCACAACATTGACAATTTTGTTAAATAATGGTATTGTAATCTTGTAATTTGTTTCATTTCTTGATGCTAAAATAACTTGAGAAATGCAGCTGCAGATCTTTTTGATTTAAAAGGAAAATAATCAGAAAAATAGAAAAAAAACCCCAAAACAATGAGACTAAATACTGCCAGGTTGCATTGGTATCTTGTTACCATAATGATCTTGGTTTCAGGAATTGTAAGGGAATTTTAAAACTCATGACAATGATAATCAATTCACTTAAGATATTTGTTTTGTTTTCTCTGATTTTGAAATTAATTAATTTTTTAATTTTTTTTCAGGTTTCTTGTACGTGCTGCAACCATTATTGAACAAAATATTTTTGTAGAAGGAATATTTAGAAAATCTGGATCCTTGAGTCGACAGAAAAAAGTTGAAGTAAGGAGATAGCTGTGCTAGTTTTATATAAGTTTAAAAGTTGTTGGCCTAAAATTGAAAAGTTTTGCTTTTTATAAGTCATATATTGTTTTGTATATAATGCTCTATGCATGAAGGCATTCAGATATACTTCTAAGGTAGTATTCAGACTTATCTTCTGTTGTAATATAAACTAGTTTTGTATATTTTATCATACGTGGCACATTCAATAAGTTTCCAGACTTTTTTCTACAGGCATTTAAAATTTTCATAGACTCTTGAAAATTCAGTATGTTATTGCTATACATCTTACGAGATGACTGACCAATTTTTATGATTTCAGGTTCAAATGAACAGCTACAGCAAGAATTGGAATACACCATACTAAAGCCTGATTGTCACAGCTGGTGAATTTCAAAAATGCAACCTGGACTTGAGGACACTTTAGAAGAATGATATGCAATAAAATTGTGTTTTAAACTTGGAAAAAATGCAACAGAAACGTATGGAATGCTTCAGACTGCTTTTGGAGCATCTTGCATGAATCGAGCATCAGTTTTTGAGTGGCATAAGAAATTCAAGGAAGGCAGGGAGTCTGTGGGGGATGATGAGAGGTGAGGGAAGAGTAAGGAAGTCAATACACCAGAGTTGATTGGCCAAACAGTTAGGGTTACTATGTTGAGGTTTTAAGGGAGTTCAGGAAGAGATTCTATCAGAAGAGGCCAGCACTCTTCAAATCAGGTCAGTGGCATTTCCAGCAGGACAATTCACCAGTCCACAAATCCATCCTTGTCACAGACTATTTGAGCAAGATGAGCATCTAGACAGTTCCTCAGCCTCCCTATAGTCCAGACCTTGCTCCCTGTGACTTTTGGTTATTCCCTAAGCTCATAGGCTGTCGTTATGAGACAATTGAGGAGATGAAAGAGGCTGTGATGAAGGTCATTGACACGCTCACACAAGAGAACTTCCATGGGGCCTTCCAGAAGTTGTTGGAACAGTAGAACAAGTGCATTGCAACCAGAGGAGATTACTTTGAAGGGGACTAGAGTTTCATGTGTGTACTATCAATAAAAGTGCCCATACGAAAAAAGTCTGGAAACTTATTTAATGATCCTCATATGTTATATTTTTATATTTCATACTGATCATTGACACAATATTATTTTCACTTTGTCAAATTTTCCCTTGTAGATGAGACCCCTGTGTCTCTTTCACCAATTCAGTTTAGCAGTTTTCTTTGCACTTCAAGTACAATTCCTAGATAAAAAAATATTTCACATTTGGAAATTGTATTTTTTCTTCACTTGTCCAGTAACCTGGTGTGAGAGGAGATACTCACGTTGTGTATTTTGGGCAGAAACAGTCAGGTGAAGTTCATCCCTCTTAAAGTCTACAACTGGTTTGAATTTAGAATTTTCCTTCTCCTAGATCAGTTGACATACCAAGGTTAAAGAACCTATTCTGTCCTATTATTTACTCATGGATGGAGGGAGAATAACTGGATTCATACCTTTCTCAAGGGCATTAATGCTATGTGAAATGCAAACAGCTTTGTCCAGGATTTGAACTCTGAAGCAGAGTTGACTTCCTATGATGATAGCTGTTATACCATGAATGCCACCACTGAAATTGGTTTAAGAAAATTAAGTGTTAACTTATTTCCAGCAAAATATTTTAAAAGATATATATCTACTAGTTTTAAGCTGAACTTTTTTCATGTAATGCTGAAGTGTCTATTAAATGATGTCAAGTTCTGTTTGATATTTCTTAGCTAAGAAATACAGCAGTAGTGATTGCCTATCCAACTAGTAAAATGTCACTAAAATACATTTTTGTTTATGCTTAAACCCAGTTGCATTTAAATACATTTATACCTGCCTGCCTTAAGTTATGGCTTCTTTTTTTTTATCTGTGCATGTACTCAGGTGAGTCAAAAGTTTTGCAATATTTACCTTTCCAACACAAGTTGGTGCTCTGCATTTGGTGGAATTGTGAGCAAGGTAATTCACTATGAGTTCACTTTGAATGGTTGAACAATTGATGCCAATTTGGACTCTAAATAGCTGGAGCAGATGTATGCCATTGTATAGCAAAAATACCTGGCATTGATTATCAGAAAGTCCTTGTACCACTTAAATGACCTGGAATAAACTTGGTTGATTTGAAGAAATCCCACTGATGCCACTCTCAGGTAGGCTGAAAAGTTCATAGGCTGATGTCATATCTACAGTTGATGACTTTTTGACCAGTGGGCTCTAAGCACTTGCAGTACCAATAGAAGTAGTATGTTGAATGTAAGGAGGACTAATGTTGAAAAATAAGTATCATTTGGTTACATTCCATGTGAGTATCTTGGTCAGCCTATGAACCTTTCAGTTGACCCTCTTATAATCTGGACCTAGCATCCTCAGATAATTACTTGTTTTGATCCATAGCTCACTTATATTCACAACATTTCAACAACCAAGAAGTGGAAGCTTCAATAAAGTAGTTCTTTGCTTCAAAAGACAACTGTGTGATCAAAGAAAGCTGGCTTCAGCTGGTGCAACGCGATGGCTTCTTGAATGCTAGGCTGCTTTTGTCGTAATTAGAATAAAGCAAATAAGTTACCAAAAATATTGAAAAACTTTTGACTCGCCCTAGTAATTTAGCTGAACTTTGATTACCTGTTTGCTGATGGCTACATTACACTTGGTTTAGATTTACTAAAATACTTGATATATGAGCTTACAATTGCAAAAAGTTTTAAGTATTTTCAACAGTATATAAGACAGAGGTGCCCCCCCCACCGAATTTTTCAGGATGTGAACTACTTTCAAAACGACCTACCTGTATTAAAAAAAATTAAATATATTTATTTATATAAGTACTGAGTACACTTTTTATATATATATATATATATACATGTTTGCATGACTGCATGAACCCTTATGACACAGTATGATAGAGTGCATTTATGGTCACTACCATACTCTGATGACTTGCACTGAATGGAATTGGCCAGGGTTGCATAGTTTGATTAGTAACTGTTGGTCACCAGCCCCAAGAAGGCTTCCAAATGATCTCAATGCTTGTACAGTATTTGGACTTAATAATCTTCATATGGAAAAAGGCCCAGATAATACAATCAAGGAAATAGTACATTTCCTCATGTTTGGATATTTTTCCTCTGTTGCTTAGTTCAAATCTTTTTTTTTTTTTTTTTTTTTTTAAATGGTGTGTGTGATCTACTTGCACTAGTTTTGTGATTTACCAGTTGATCACAATCAACATATTGGGCCACCCTCATATAAGATATTTTACATTATTGATTGTGAAACTGGAATTTAGTGTTGCATTTCTAGCTTTTAATTTCTACTTAAGTTTTTTTCATGAATTGAGTATATGAATATTTCAAAGTCAAATCATGTTTTGAAGTATGCATATGAACTAAATAGCAAAATTCAGACAACTTTATTAAATGATCTGTTTTTCTATTCTCTTATCAATAGGAAGAAATTGAAAAGGAATGTGATGTATCATCAGCTAATGTGTTTGATATTACCAGCCTCATCAAGCAGTTCTTTCGGGAACTACGTGAACCATTACTGACCAATTTGTATCATGATGCTTTCCTCAAATGCCTGCAGCTTAGGAACAACAACAATAATAATAGCAGTGAGGTTCCGAAAGCTGACGAATGCCCTGTAGTGAAACTTTGTCTCTTGCTTCCCCCAGAACACCTCAGTACTTTGCGTTTCACCATGAACATGTTTTCTAAAATTGCTGCCGCTTCTGATCAGAATAAAATGAATGTGAGAAATTTGTCACTTGTCATGGCACCTAGCATCATGCATTGTTACAACAAAGGAGACAAAGTGAGTTATTTACAATATAAATAATTTAGACAAAAAATGTCAACTTTTTTTTTTCTTTTTTTTTTTTTTTAAAGCACCTACCAACAAATATCTAAGAATCTATCCTGGTGATCTTTCTTGTTTTCTTTATTTTCCTCAGATACGAGGATGAGCTGAAAAGTTCATATGATGTCATATTTATGGCATACTGACCTGCCTCTAAACTTCAGCATATCCTTCTATTACATTTTTACGCTTATGCTATACTAAGGTTATGATGTTGCGAAGACCTCCGCTGAGTTTTTTTCTTGTTATGGGAAGGAGGACACAGTATTGTGGAAGGACATCTTGAAACAGGAGTGTGACTAATTCTATGGCTGACATAGGTTTCAAGTTCCATAAAATGAGACCCTGAAGTTTACTGCAAAACTAACAAAAGAAGCAAATTTAAGAATCTATCTTTTAAGAGTTACAAAAAAAAGTAAAATACTCAATTACTTCTGAAAAAATTTAGTATACATACAAGGATGGGCTGAAAAATTCAAATAAACTTCATTTAGTCATATTCCATGACAGTATCTTTGTCAGTCTATGAACTTTTCAGCCAACCCTCATATACTGGTCACACAACTTGGTTTCAATACAGAGAAATGATTCTTTTGTTGTTTTCATGGCATATCAGCCTTCATGAGTTATCTAACACCAAATCCATCATTGTAGAAAGACACTAGTAGTACTTTTTAACCTATAGTTGGAGGGGATAAGTGAGTTCATACCTTTCTCAAAGGTATTAGTCCAAAAGTGAACATAATAGTGCAACTGGAATTCAAACTCGATTACTATGATGTTACAGTCTAACACATTAGCTACTACACAATGAGGACTCCCTCCACAGAGAAATGTGTTTTCTAAAAGCATATGTATAGAAAGCTTTTTACTATGTAAGAGGATGGGCTAAAAAGTTCACATGATGATATTATATCTGCTATTGATATGACCCAATCACTACAACACCAATGGAAGAAATGTGTGGATCACAAGGGAGACTGTTGAAAAATAAACCTCATCTGATCATATTCCATTAGAGTATCTTGGTCAACCTATAAACTTTTCAGTCAACCCTCATATGTGGCATTGATTTTAAAAGTTTTTCTAAAATTTTAACCATTACTGTGTTAAATTTTTAGCACTAAACATACAGATACTTTTAAATTGATATCTCCCAATTCATGTTCACAATTAATGATAAAACATGTTTTTTTTTAAAATCTGTATTCACTTATGAATTCAGATCAACCATATGGAAATCTGATCTCACTGATGAAATAAAATAGGAATTCTTCCTAGTTGTAGCCATCTCAATACTACTGTATGATTTCATCCCATTACCAAGAGTGATGGCTGATAGGGAGTCAAGGGAATCTGTGCTGTCAACACACCTTGATGATGAAACCTTGGCTGACATGCATAGTCATTTCATTGCACAAATATTCACTAAACTCAACATTATAATGGAACTGTTTTCAGGATCTTCAAATTTGCCATCAGAATTAGTAACATACAAATCGAAGAAATTACTTGTTGAAATTAAAGTTTCACTTAAATTTAGAAAGCTGGTAATGTAACAAGTTAATCATATGCAAATAAGTTCTGACAAGCCAGTAAAAATAAAATTTGCATACTACATCATATGAGATGAGGAGAATTCTAGAAAATACCCTACTATCAAAAAAACAAGTCAACTCGGTTCCTTTATCTCAAGTGATCATGCACAGAAATGAGTATACTCAATTCCTGCACAGTAAGAGTTAAAGGTTATAGACTTGTTTTTTGCATACTGTACTATTAAGAATTAATACACCATTTACAGAAAAAAATCTCTCTTACACACACATTAGCTTTTCACCTTGCACTTTTCCTCCTCTTGCAATTTCCTTTCTTGATCTACCTTATTTCATGCTTCAAAATATATCCTGTTATGCCTATATAGTTACCACCATTTTTGAATTGCCTCACAGTCTGAAGATTGCTTTCAGCATGAAATGTGATTGCTTTTATTTTTCTTTTATAATATTTTATTTTTAAGTACCTATTTACATCAAGATTTTGCACTTGTGTATTCATATATATATAATTTTTTATAGTCAGCTATAAAATCTTTATACCATGTTTATTCATATGTAATGTAGTCTTCTATAATTCAATCCCTGCTACAGAAAATGTGAAACTATCAGTTTAATGGAATAGTCGTTTTCCTACCACCAGTGATCAGCAACAAAAGCTTAACCACAGGAACTCTCATTTTAGATGCAAGAAATGGTTGTTGGCAAGGATTTTTGAAAAAGGGTCAGTCAATCAGTTATTAACCAGTAGATGACAAGGAATGGTTTAAGTTTTGGAGCTCACAAAACTGGGTAAAGGTTACTTGTCTAGTGAGACAGGAAACAGTGAAACTCTCCTTATTGCAAAAATAGGAGATATAGCTGGCTAATGGGTTATACATTATTAAGTCACATAGGTTATTGTAATGGGGCAGCCAAAAAAAAAAGCCACTTTTAAAACAAGTCATTATTCAGCTGACAATCTGATTGCAATTTGGGTATACATTATTTTTTCATATCCTCATTTCTTGAATTTCCAAAAAGCATTTTTGTCAAGTATAGGTCTTAAGATTACCTGGCTGTTGAATCATAAAATTACTAGGTGATAAATACTTCTACTACTATGTGATTGGTATTGTACTCTTACCACATAAAGTGTATAAAAAGGTTGAATTAATGGAGTATTGAAGCAATATGAAATTTGGTATGAAAAGTATCAATCAAGATATAAGATCAGGCACAAGATAATGAGAAATGATATGAGGTTATTCATTAGAAAGACTGCTTATGAATAAAATACAACTGAGGTCAGCTATTGAACTCAGTTGTATTTTGTAACCAAGTCAGTATTCAAAATGCGTGACAAACTTAGCAATTCTGTATACTAAAGGTTAACAGTTGAGTGTACGATTAGAAACTATTTATTCTAGTCTATAAATACTACCCCTGGCAAAAATTATGGAATTAGCACACTTTTTTATTTTTTTTTTTAAGCTGTTAATAAACTCATAACAGTTAAGATACAAAACATTTTTTCTTTAATAACTGAACTTCCTGGCTTCAAAAGTGTTCCTTAAGCAAACTAGATTAAACTATCTAAATTAATGTTATAATTTTTTCTAGTCAACTCCACTGTGGATTGCCTTGAATGAGTTTTACAAGCTTTTCCATCGTTTCAATTGATAGTTCTTTTGTTGGAGTCATGTTTCCTTTCAAATAGGTATACCTAACTGTTGAAGTCTGCAAAAAATGTCTTTTAACTGTAGACTGATTTGCATATCTAAGCTTCTGCTGATATTTTTTTTAGGAATGCAAATTTTTTCCTCAACATTGAGTTATTCCATGATATTTTCCTCTGCAAGGTTTGGAAAAAAAATTACCAATTATTTAAATAATTTAATCTAGTTTGTTTCAGGTATGTTTTATGAAACCAGAATGTTCAGCTATTAAATAAAATGTGTTTTGTATCTTATCAATTATTAGTTTATTTACTGCTAAAAAAAAAAAACAAAAAAAAAAACAAGGTAAATACTGTGTGTTAATTCTAAAATATTTGCCAGGTGTAGTATTTACTCTAACTTGAAGTAAAATAAGTCTTAGTATCAAACAAATATCACCTATTTAAAACATCTGTTTAGTACAAACATAATCTAGCTATAAAAATTCAAGTTGTGCTACCCCAAAATATAACAATGCTGGAAACATAATATCTGCTGACATGCTATAACAACCCACTACAAATATGATGATGATAATATTAATATAACTATTATCAATGACATAATACTAGGTAAGAATTTTGTTAGGACTGCTTAAAGTTTACTATCAAATATAGATTTTGTTTATGGTTTTGTGGAACGATTTAGAGCACTGTTCATTTGAAGCTTCTGGAGTGCATGGACAAAATTCTATTATTTTCACTTATTGGCTAGGTTGTCTGATGTTTTCCTTATTGCTGACCACAATGCACTTCCATTTTGTTCTTGATCTTGCTCTTCTCCATAATGGCCTATATTTCATCTTCCTGTCATTGTGGAGGTCTTTCAAGTGATTGTTTTCTGATCTCTTGGGTACCACTTTACAACTGCACAGGTCCTCCTGTTGTCTGTGAACTTTACAACATGTCTAGCCCTGCAGAATTCCTGCTTTTGGTACTCTGCTGTCATATGTTCCACTTTTAAATTACCTTGTTTCAGATGTGCTCTCACAATATTCCCAGTATGGACAATATAAATACAAAAACTCAAAAATATATATCTATTCTGCAGGGGATTTCTTACTGTATTTAGATAAAAACAATATTATTTCGATGGAATTTTATGTTGGCAAAGCTTAGAATATGCTGACTGTATCCTCTTGTAGAGGAGTGGACCCCTAAAAAAATAGTATCCTGGGTAAACTGCATCTGATGGCTCTGATGATGAGTCTGGAGATCTGGGAAATATGGAGTACCTCTTCATTGCCATTACTCTCAAGTCTACTTATACCCAGAGTGGTAGTATCTGTTAAGGTCCCATTTATGGGTCAAATAAATCTGTTAAGAAATTATTTATATTTAATAGGACCATATCTAAAACACCTTAAAAAAACGACTACACAAGAAATGTAAATATGACTGCAATTCTCTAACCACTAGAGAAAAAGGAACTGTTTATTCTCCTTGATTATTGTTGAAAAGTTCCCTTAGTTGTAGTGAAAGTTATAATTCTCTATAAAGAAAATTCTTAGAAATACCAAAAATAGGAAATTAGAATTTTCTTTTCCTCGATTTGATCTCCTAACTCATGGCTAGTTTGAACAAGGTAAAACTGTGGCATACAATGGTTGTGGACTGTCATTTTGCAATATTGTAAAGAAACTGAATTGCCATCATTTATCAATTGATATTTTCCTAAAAAATTATAAGAAAACTGGAAATTATCATCATAAAGAAGGTTGTGACCACTGAAGAAAAAACCCTGCAACTTTATGATACAAAAATTGCAAGGAAATTATAACAACAATAATCCAGTAAAATAATCACTTATCTGCATCTCAGCTATTCAATTTAAAAATTTGTGACTATAATAAAAATGGTTCAGTTTTTTTCACTCCAATACAGTTCTTAAAAGAGAAGATTGTTGATCAGATAAATATGACTGAGTAAAACTTTTAGCTTTGAAAATAGTGATGTTTATTTACTTTTTTCATTTTTGTAATTTTTTGTTTTAATTGACAACATTATACAACATAGGGGAAAAAAAAGGAAATTTATATTTTTGTTTAACAGGCAACAGGTATAGAGGAGAAGATGTTGCCACTGCAGACATCACTGCTGGAACTTTTGATTTCTGAAGAGAAAAGGCTTGGCCTGGTTTCTGCTGCTCTCTATGAACGGGCAGAGACAATGACTGCATGTTTTGGTAATGTCATGGAACCAGACAACACCAATGTTAAAGTGGCTTCTAGTGGACACAAAAAAAAAGAAAGGCGGAGTGGTTCGCTTCAGGGTAAGCAGTTTATCTTGCCTATACTTTGTGTGAAAATGGATTGCCAACAATAATGACTATGTAGAATAATAATGTTTTGTAGCTACAAACTTGCTCTTTCCATCAGTGTTATTGTGTTCGCTGTATCTGTTATAATTTCTGTGTAAATAAATATGAGGAATGTTTGGAATGTTTTTTTGTATAAGAACATGTTTTAAGTAGTCATTTAAGACTACATTTTTAGATAACTTATGGGAAAAAAAAAAGAAAAAAAACTTTCTCTCCTCTGAACTCTCACTTACATCCATTGCCCATAACTATTTGAATTGTATATAAGGATTTCATTGCTTTGTAATGTTTGATGTCAACAGTGCTTGGATATATGTTCTGTTTGGCCTGAAGACCAGGACTGAATTTTGCTGAAAGTATGAATCACAAAAAATGTATGCATGCTAAGTCAGAAATTGATTGGAAATCTATGTAGGTATAAATTCTATGTAGACTGTAGACTGCTGTGTATACTGTGTATAAAACGCCCTGCCTCCCAATTTCAGATGAAAATTTCAAGGAAAAAAAGTTTTCTTGGGCGAATCCCTGTGGCATAATGGATAAAGTGCTATTATGTTCACTTTCAGACTAATACCCTTGTAAAAGGTATGAACCTGCTCCCCCCCCCGACTATCTGTTAAATAGTGTCACTGCTGGGGTTTTTTTTACATGGAGGGTTTCAGCATTAAATAACCTACAAGGGTTGATATGTCATTAAAGAAAGAAACCAAAGCAAACCAAACCCAGTTCTCTTGTATACTGCACAGTACTTTCCATCTGAGATGAAGGGTCACCAGATATGACCAAAAAAAAAATTTAAATAGAGGTACTTTTGATGATAAAAAGTGCACAGTATACATGTCAGGAAGCAGTATTTCTTGTGGTACATTATACCTTAAAAATGGATTTTATTAGGTATTTATTAGCAAACTCTATGTCATTGAAAAGTGTGTGGTATCACCTATGAATAAGTACATCCTGCTAAGTTTTTATGAAAATTTAATTTTATTCTAAACCAAATATCCTAAGATTTTATTACCATATACTTCTGTTTATATGGCACATACATCTATAACACCCCTATCCACCAATTTTAGACAAAAATTTAAAGAAAAAATCCAAGTCTCTTATACAGTGCATAATACTTTCTGTCTGAGATGAAAGGTCACCAGATATGAAGAAAAATGAGAAAAAATAGAGGTACTTCTGGATGAAAGAAAGTGTACAATATACATGACAGTCTAAGGTAGTTTTATATAATTAAGAGAAAAAAAAACAGGACATTAAGAAGTATATATTTAAACCTTCCCATTTCATGAAGTTAAAGTAAAACCGTTTCTACTCTCTTGTGTATTCAAACAACATATCCTTCCAATTTTCTTTTTTTATTATCATTTTTCCTCCTCTCTTTCAACTATTCCGCTTCAGACCTTCAGACCCACACAAATTTCAAATCTCAAACACGAGGTGATCTATTTTTTATTTTTTTTAAATTTTTTTTTTATTCCTATTCCTCCACTAAGAACTCCTGACTAACTTAACTGTCTTGACATTGATTTCTGTTCAACTACTACATAGAACTTTTTTTTTTTCATTGCTTATCTATTTCTTCTTCATTTTGCAACTGGACTACAATTTGAAAGTCTATTTTTTGATTTTTCAGTCATCTTCCAACTCTATTGATTGAGATAATTCATTACTAATGAATTCATCTGTCCAACAGTAGTGGGATGCAACTATTGTAATAATCTTTAGTAAACAATCATAGCTTCAAGTAACTATTCTTAATAGAGATAATTTGCCCACAGTTATGATATCAAGTATTCCTATCTAACACAAATAATTTGGTGTCCAGAGTATGATATTAAACGACATCTAATGATGAGGCCCCAGTCTTTGAGTTTAGGGATGTAGAATACCCCTTCATTACCATTAATCTCAGATCCATTTTCACTTGGAGTGGTAGTGCCTGTATGGGTCAGAGATAACTGTTTAATCTTTTACTAGGGATTATTATTTATATTAAATAGAATTATTAATGTTAACTAGCAATACCTGAAATCATTTAACTGTGTGCAAAAATAAATAGCAATATTTAAAACCATTTAACTGTATGCAAATAGAATTGTTAGTGATAGCAATATTTAACTTTTTAGCTTTGTGCAAACAAATGATTAATATGAAATAGAATTATTAGTGTTGAATAACAATACTTGAAACTATTTAATTGTGTGCAAAAAAATGGGCTCTGGCTTGTTTAAAAAGAATGTTACCTACCAACTATTTGCTTACAAATCGTATATTTTATATATAAACAGGATTTGGCATTAAATAACCTACAAGGGTTCATATGCCATAAAACACAAGTAACCTATAAATGATTTGCACACAGTAGTTTGGTATCAAGTATTCCAATGGAATAACAATTTATACACAGTTATATGGTTTAAAGTAAGTATTCCTATCTAATAATAATTTGTCAGTAAGGTTTGGTTTAACATTTCAACTTCTTATGAGTTATTTCATGCTAAAATATGATTTATTTGTAAATGTCTTCAATCATAATTATATTTACAAAGTTCCATTGCATTTCTTCAAAATTGAACTTTATTTGACTGTAATCATGTCACAGTTATATGATCTTAAGTATTTCTATATAATACAAATAATTTACATACAGTTGTATGGTGTCAAGTATTCCTATCCAATACAAATAATTTGCACACAGTTATATGATGTCAACCAGCTCATTGGCCTAGTGGGTAGAGTGTTCGCCCATGGTCTGGGAGACCTGGGTTCAATCCCAAGTCAGTTCATACCAAAGACATTAAAAATGGTACTTGATACCTCCTTGCTTAACACTCAGCAATATAAGGTACTTATTAAGGGTAAAGTGGAGTGATCCAAGGAAAGGAGTAGCGCCCTTCCCTACACCTTGGTGTAGTAGCTATTGAAAAAGGAGCCTATTGCTTGCCCACAACAACAATTCCCATTTAATATGTAATACTAATAATTTTTACTTCATTGTATCTCTTAAAGTAACTATTCCTATTTAATAATAATCATTTGTTTTCATACAGTTATATTGTTTCACCAAAAATTTGCTAGGAATTAGATGGTTTCAAGTAACTAATAAAAATAATAATTTTCATAAACAATTATTGTTTCAAGTAACTTTTTGATATACATAATTTCCACACAGTTATATGGTATGAAGTATTTCTGTCTTATACAAATATTAGCACTGTAGGCTAGAGTTGTAGAGGTGGGAGTCTTACTCCCTCTTCAGAGAATTAAGACACCTGGGTATGACATTAAACCATCTGATGGTGAGGCTCCAGTCCTGGAGCTTTGGGAAATGTGGAGTACTCCTTTATTGTTATTACTCCTAGGTTCACTCTGATCCAGAGTAGTGGTACCTGTTAGTTCAATTTTTTTTTTGTTATGAATTATTAGTAGTAGTAGTAATTTGAAACCATACATCTGTGTGCAAGTTGTTTATATCAGATAGGAAAATTTGATGAATAGAATTACTAATGTTAAATAGCAATATTTGAAACTATTTATCCGAGTGCAAACAAATGAGTTCTGGCTTGATTAAATATTATGTTACATAATAACTAATTGCTTACAAATCGTGTATTATATATATGTATAAACAAGATTTGGTATCAAATAACCCACAAGACAGCATATTCTAAGTCCCAAAAATGTTGCAATTCTTTCATTAACCATTACTATCAATTCCTTCTGTTTTAAAGCCATCATTCTTTGCAGTGCTTTATATTAAAATAATTATTTTTCCCAAAGTACTGATGAGTTTTTTTTTAATAATAATGATTGTATAGCTAAGATAATTTCTGTGTTATATTTGGTCGGCTGAAAGATTTGTTTTGTGTTTTGTTTGGAGTGTTTATTTTAACAGTTGTCATGTTGCATGCATTTTTTTATAATGAATTTGTGAAAATTTCTATTTTTGTTCTTTAATTCTGACATTGAAGAAGGAAGAAAATAAGCAGCATTTTCTGCATATTTCTTCTTTTTTTTTTTCTTTTTTTAAAAACTATTTTAAGAAAGGTAAATTGCAACTCAAATGCTAAAAAAGATTTGTGCAATTTATGTAGAAGGTGGCATAAAAATATCAAATCTGTTCAAAGTGGTTTGCAAAATTCTGAGTTCAAGATTTCTTACTTCATAATGCTTCATGGTTGAGTCAGAGGTATTCTGGCACAATGGTATGTTGGAAATAAATTTGGTGAGATAGGTTCAAATCCTCAATGAACTTGTCAGAGCTTTGTTAATTCTCTTCTCTACCCACATGTATTGGATATGTATTACCCAACTCCTCTGCTTCAAGCAGGATGTGACACAAGGTAAATTTTTAAGCAGAGTACAGCTGATTTAAATCAAGAGTTTTCTTTCTCATAGTTTGGTTGCCTTACCAAAGCTATAGAAACCAGTCTGTCCTACTGTTTATCCATAGCAGAGGAGAGAAGAGATTCATCAATGTCAATTAGGGCAATGTGAAATGCAAACAGCCTTGTTCAGGTTTTGATCTTTGGTTGCCACCAGCTATGGGTAAATAGTAGGGCAGACTTGGCTCTTTTGCTTTGGTGCAGTCACTAATTTTGGAGAAAGTAAATTCAGAATACAATCCAATTGTACTCCTCTTAATGGAGAGCAGTTCCTTGTTGAAAAAGGATAAAAATTCTGGGAGGATGGATTATGAAGTTATTTGCAAGATAGCAGAAGATAAACAGAAAACATTGTTCAATCAAGTTGATATAAAAAATAAAATATCACTCTTGGTGTCAGTAGGTTAAAAAAAATCAATGTCCTTTTTATTATGCTAGTGCTTGCCTAAAAATATTCATCAAATTAACTTGATTTATTTTTTTTATTTTTATTTTTTTTATCAAGAAATGTATTTTAAGTATTTAAATATATCTTCTTCAGCTGAATCTATTAGGTTTGAAGACCTGTCAGCTAATCATCATTGTCATCTCTATATAATTTGAAGTAGAAGTGGTTGTTATATTTCTGCTGGGTATTTATAATTATCCTATAATTTATCCAACCTAGACTTAATCCTTTTGGTGTTGAAAGCTACTCAAATCACCCAAATATACTTAATGCATGCGGGTGAAATGTAACTTAAGTGTACATTACTTTATAATTTTGGACCTTGTACAATGTAATCCCAGAAAGTACCTCTTGTTCAATATACACTGGCCCTAAAGTTAAAAAAAAATACTTTATTACTTTTAAAGCATTAGTAAAACAGTAATTTTTAGAAGTATCAGTGAATAAAAAAAAATTCTTAAAAAGTCACTTGTGTGACATACCATGCTCCCAATGCCAGTATTGTATTGTTGTGTTGTAATTGTGAATCTCTAATGATTTTTTTGTTTGTTTTTTTTTTGGGGGGGGGGCATTTTATGGTTAAAAGTACATTCCAGCCATTACATTTGCTGCCACACCAGAAGAGTTAAGAGTTTTAATGAAGCATTTACAACCTCTGAAATTAGTCTGTTCCAAGAATCAAACCCCCTATTACTAAAAAAAAAAAAACAAATTTATTCAATTATTTTCCACTGATTTTTACACAGCAAAAATAAAATAAGATTAATATAAATTACATAAAAATTTCAGCCAATTTTGCTCTTCATTTTTTTTTTTTTTTTTTTTTTTTTCAATCATAAACATACACAAGAGCATTTGCTTTAATTTTCAATCTTAATTTATCAAAAAAATATTTTATTAAAATAAGTTATATTAAAATATTTGTTTTGTAACTAAATTTTTCACTTTTTATTTGTTTTGATGAAATAATCATTTATTATAAAATGGACTTTATAATTGAAGAATAAAAGTAAGTTAATTTGATGGAAAGATTTGGGGGTAAAAGCCAATAAAAGATTTTACTACATTTTGATGGCAGAAGGGACTGGGCTAACACAAATAGTGCCAATAAAATATTTGTGTTTATTTCTATTTTATAATCCAAATGAATTTTTTTGCTTACAAATATTTGACTTGAGAACTTACAGATTTGAAATAAATAAGTACAAAAAGATCAAATTTTAGTATAAATTGTATTATTATATGCATATTCTTTTTTCTTAAAAGGTATTGTGAGCACAATTGCTCAGAGTATCACCCGATGGCATCGCAATGGTAGTAACAATAACAGCAGATCCAGCCTCAGCCATAGTTCTCCAGATCTGACCAAAATTACAGAGTCATCTTCCTCTAATGATAAGCCTGTCCAATTTACTCCAGTTATTCTTGGGAAAAGAAAGGCGCCAAAAGAAGGGGCTACTTTAGGATTGTCTGCATCAAAACGGTATGCTTGCAGTAATTTCTAACCTCTAGAAAAATGTAGTACACAGAGGTAAATAAGTATTATACATGAACTGAAGAATACAGAGTTATTCATTCTGATGCAAGTTGTCAGTTAACATGTTCAGTTAATATAGAGTGACCAACAAAAGACTGGGACATTTTAAAAGTCATAATTTTCTCATTTTTAATTTGATTTTTTTATACTATTAGTCAGATATCATGAGTAATCTTGGGAAATTAAAAAAAAGTTTAGTTACTGCATGAAAGAAGAAACTAAAATAATAGGATTTTAGTATTCAACTACACAATTTCAACAGAAACAAAATACTGTGTCCCTCATTTTGTGAAGAATCCTCCAAGTGCAAAAATGATGAAGAGCTTAGTGTACAGATTTAAAACTTGTGGCACAGTGACAGACAACCCATAAAGTGGACATTGTGAAAGTGTTTGCACAGAGACAGCAGTGAAAACTGTTTTTCACACCCCCACCTTGAGTCAGTCTTTAATGTGCCACCCTTTATAATGGTCATGTTATAAAGTAACATTTTTTTTTCTTATCATTCAATTTCTTTTTGTATATTTGTAATATCCTTTCAGCAACTGTTAGTGTATTAAGATTACAATCCATTTAAAAATGGTGACATGATCACTCAGTTATTTGTAGGAGGAGTCTCTGTGGTGTTATGGCCAACATCATAGTGTGACATCATAGTGTGCAAGTTAGAACCCTGGTCACGCTATTACATTCACTTTTGGACCCTGGGAACTGTTTTTATACAAGGATGTTGTTGACATTAAATAACCCACGAGGGTTGATATGTCATTAAACTAAGAAACCAAACCAAACCATCAGTTACTTGTACTGATTATACATGGTTTATATTTGTGAATCAATCCTTGCACTTTGATTATTTTCTACTTATTTCATTACCATTGCTACTACATATATTATCATCATTACTATTGGTTAATAAGTTTACATGAAGATTCTACATTAATTCAGCAAGGATTATAATTGGTTTTCTTTTTTTGTTCATATATTCAGTGTAACTTTTTATCCTAAAAAGTTGTTAATTTTGTACAACCATTGTTTAAGACAAATGAAAACCAGCTAGGAAATGCAATCCTTTATTTATACATTAGTATAAAGAAAGACTTTATTGGTAAAAGTTTTGATAAAAATAATTTTTTTAAGTTGTCCAAATATTTATAGGGGATTCAAAACTGATCCAACTAGTACTTACCTGTATTACATACGACTTTTAAGATGGTCACTTATGTTCATAAGCTGGATAGTAAACGAATCTCTTAAAGTTGCACTCACATAAATTCATTACTTTCTTAAAGCTTTGAAAGTTCTCTAAATTACGCAGTTACCTCCCTTGCAGTGATTTAGTGTCATAGAAGTTTCATTTTGTGTTGTAAAAAAAATCAAATAATCTTATCCAAATACTTTTTTTTTTTAATGGATGACCCTGACAATACCTAAAAGTTTGTTTGAAATCCTTATTCATATAAATAGACACTTGGAAATTTTAGTGAATTATAAGATCATCAAAAAACTTGTTGACCGAGAAATTCCAAATTTTATTGTCATCTACTCTATAAAACTATCTGGAGTTTTATCAAATTCTATAAGTATTTTTATTTTTCTGTAATAATTTCTTTTTTTTTTTTTTTCTTTAATAGGAAAGCTGGTATCATTGGTCAGCAGCCTTTATTACCTAATACACCTTCTTCAAAGAAGTTAACTTCAAGAAATAAAGGTTTGTTTAATAAAATTAAATCAGTTATTGTATCAGGAAATTATATATCTATTCAAGTTAATCTCCCTGTGAGCCTCATTTTATTCAGTAAATGGCTGTTGTTGTCATGAATATTTTGTTTGTTTTTGTTATAGATGTTTCCAACCAGTCTGATTTGAAACCAAGTTTACATACACCTAGAAGGTAAATATTAATTTCAGATAATTGTTTCCACTTTATTAATGGATGCTTATAAACCCTTCACTCTATATCATTCACTTCTTCACTCTTTGGTTTAAACTTGCCTCTTGGCCTTGTAGCCTTGTTAAATATCTGTTGTATTTGGAATCCACTTTTAGGGCCCTTTTTTTATCCATATCCCCAAAAATTCGTATTGAAGTCTCTGACTTTCTGCTTGTTAGTCATCTGTTCAGCAACTCCTTGAAATTAGTGACTGTTATCAGTTTTCTGTGTGATTTTATTGTTCTTGAATTATTTTATATGTATACTGTTACCTGTTTGAAAACAAAATAAACTGTTCTGAGGAAACCTTTTACCTTAGATGTTTATTAAGTCCAGGTTAAAAGCTCATTAAGAATAAACCAAAGTCAAACTTTTTAAGGGAGTTACATGTGTGTCAATACACATAGTAATTGTACTGTTGACAAGCAAGAGGCTAGAGTTGGCCATATAGTGATCACTCAATCATTGTATACCAATATTCTACCTCTTGCAAACTCTAACAACTGGTTACTAGCCATTTGCAAAGGATTAATCACAAATTAAGATATCAAATTTTGTTGATAAGTAAACAATCTTCATCAGTTGATAGAGATGTTACACATTTTGGTCATGTAGAAGGATCAAACCCCTTGCCGGGCCATATCCCATTTGTTGGTGCAGTGGCAGAGGACCACATCCAGCAGAGAGGTGTTACGTGTGGAACAATGCTCATGGTGTCTTTTGAGCCCATATGGTTTGCAAAGTGGTCAGAACCAGGACATACAATACAATATTTCCAGCATGGATCTTTCCTTAGTTCTTTGTGTCATAACCAGTTTCTATTCTTCCTCCTTCATGGTAACCCACATTTCACTTGTGTATAACATTGCAGGCAAAATGATGCTGTTGAAGAGATTGGCATATAAGGTCTTCTCCAGCTTTGCTATGAGCACATCTTTTATCATGGTAAATGCCTTCCACTCTCATTGTGGCCAGTGAAGTAAATATCTTGGTTTAAACTACTTACTGTTTCATCTGTGTATGTAAGTATACTAAGGTTTAACATGCACGTTTATTTTGGGTATATTTTATACTGGATAAATTTAAGTTAACATTTCTTAACAAGCTTTATGGAATCAAGTTGGATTTACTTTGTGCATAGCAGTAAAGCATGGTTTTATACAGAACACTTAATCATTTGTTAAAATATGAAATATATTGTTAAATATTTTTGAAGCCAATGTCATTCTAACATAACTTTTCTTGGCAAAATTCAAAATAAACAGTAATCATATTTACCAACCCCTCCGCTCAGGCAGGATATGACACAAGGTCAGTTTTTTAAGCAGAGTTTAACAGGTTTGAATTCAGAGTTTTCCTTCTCCTAGACGAGTTGCCTCACCAAGGCTGAAGAACCTAGTCTGCCCTACTATTTACCCATAGCTGGAGGGAGAATATTTGGATTCATACCTTTCCCAAGGGTATTAGTGCTATGTGAAATGCGATCAGTCAGGTCCAGGATTTGAACTTGTGTTGCCGTGTCCATATCCTGCGACGATAACCATTACACCACGGGCACCTCCCAAAATAAACAGTAATTGTCAATAAAATGTTATTATAAAAGTGATTGCTTTCTTAGCATTATTGCTATTCTATATTCTGCAATCATGATGTCTATGATTACCCACAGAAATATAAATAGATAAAATTTTATTTATCAAATATAGATAATCATTCAACAGAGAACATATGATGTCATCATGTGAATCAAAGAAACACTGTTGCCCAGTCAGCTGGAGCTGTAGAATACACCAACTGCATCTCTGCAGAGGGGTAAGACTCCTCCAACAAGTGTTCTGGATATGACACTAAACAATCTGATTGTGAGGCTTCAGTAATGGGAAATGTGGAGTACCACTTTATTTGCCATCACTCCCAGGTCCACTCTGGCCTGGAGTGGTAGCACGTGATAGGGTTCCATCTATGGGTTGAATAGAACTAAACTGTGTTCTTGAGCTAAACTGAATTGTTTGAAATAAAACTGTTTTGACCTTTAACTGTGTGTAAACAATAAAACTATACTTATACTAAACTGAATTGTTTGAAATAGAACTGTTTGTGTATAAAAATGGATTTGGCATTAATAACCTACTATCGTTGATATACCAAAAAAAAAAAAAAAAAGGTAGAAACAACACAGACTTTAAACAATCTTAAATTACATGATATACTGTACCCACAATGATGTAACAATGATCTGCTAGCTGAGTTAGTTTTTAAATCATCTCTCACTCCTCTCCATTTTAATTTTCAAAAGGGAAAGTCTAAATTAATTTTTGAAACAAACTTGATTTTACCATGAAAAAGAACTTTTATTTCCCAAGTCTGATCTTGATGTCATTGGGAATGAGAAAAGTTTAAGTAAACATTTAAAACCTGGTCTTTTTACCAAAACTTTTCTCATTCTCCATTAATACCTACATTGGAAAAATAAGGTCTAAAATATTTGGCTTTGGGTTACTCTTACTATGTTTTTAACCTGGACTATATATTGAACCAGTTACACTCCGAGATAAAATTTTGGTTCAGCTACAGCCA
The DNA here is from genome assembly GCA_963585895.1 of Sepioteuthis lessoniana. NCBI lineage: Eukaryota > Metazoa > Mollusca > Cephalopoda > Myopsida > Loliginidae > Sepioteuthis > Sepioteuthis lessoniana. The sequence goes on from OY757908.1 coordinate 76,126,280, forward strand.
ACATCTGTTGTCAGTCCCAGATCTTTATTGACCTTCAGGTTAAGAGTTTTTTCCAATATAACTTAAGCTAGGTGTGTGACTTTGGAGTTACTGTCCAAAAGTTTTTTAGTTTCTGTCTAAATAATGGATTTACCAAGTGAACACCAGAAAATGCTACATGACCCATTGTGCAAATTCTTCATAAGCATTAATATCAAGCTTATGTCTTTCTCTGTGCATAATTGCAAAAACATCTTTCTCTGTCTAACTACTAACACCATAACTGCTATTACAATGATTAGTAAGGTTCCTACAAATGATATCCAGTCTATCATATTCAGTTTTTCTATCAAATTCTAGAGATAAATCATTTTGAACATCTCTAAGATTTATTGTAATTTCAGTTATATTTGGTAACTCTCTCACTGGAACTGCAGACTTTTCTTCACCTGAGAGAAAAATTAGAAAGGAGTATTTGGCCTCAGATATCTTCTTTCTCTGATATTTTACTCTTTTTTTTAAAAATAGTCTATCATCTCTTAATCTTTGTAGATCTAATCACCTAATTTCTTCTCGAAGAAAATACAGCAAACTGATATATCCTTTCTGTCTTGCTTCTGCATATTCTCTGCAATTTCTATCCTGTTTATTTTCTTTTTCCACACCTTCCAGCAGTCATTTAACTGTGCAAACAATAAATAGTAAAACTTAAAACCATTTAACTGTGGGCAAACAAAATATTCACTATCAAATCATATAATTAATTTGTATCATCAGGATTTAGCATTAAATAACCCAAAAAGGTTGATGTGTCATGAAATAACCAAACCAAACTTCCAGCTGTTAATCAATTGAATGATGATCAGTTACAAATATGACTGTTCATTATGAACAAGTAATCACCACCTTTGCTTATAAAGCAGAATTTGCATGTATAATAAAAGCAATCCTACACAAGTGCAATAACCTGCCAAACATAACAGGAGTATGGTTACTTACCAGTTGATGCAGCATGGGCTTAGTTTGGTTGCTTCTAACTTTTATCTGTCCATATGATTACTTTTGAAGCTCTCTACAATAATTGCTTGATAATGATACCTAATCCCTTTTATTTGGGTTTGAGTTGACCTTATTTCTGCTACACCTAAGAACCTATTCTGATTTGTGTCCCAGTAATTCCTATATTTATCTAAACCCTCTACAACTGGTAGGATGTGACACAAGGTTATTTTTTTAAGCAGAGTAAAGCTGGTTTGAATTTAGTTTTCCTTCACTTAGACTGGTTGCCTAACTAAGGATAAAGAACCCAGAGAGAACAAATGGATTCATGTCTTTCCTATGTGAAATGCAAACAACGTTGTCCAGGATTTGAACTCTCTTCACTGATTTCATTTTCTCTGATGATAACCACTACATTATCTGCCTCTGATGGAGTTTTGAATAGTCTAGGTAAAATTTTGGAGCAAATTAAACTCATTATTCATGGTAGTACTGTAATTACAAATTTTTTTAATGTTAACCAATATTTTGTGAAAAGAATAATATTTGAGATCAATATCAGGAAGGGGGATTAGCTTTACTTTTAATAAGAAAACAAAAAAAAAATCAAGTCTTTTCCTTTTTCTTTGTTGTTAAATATTAATTATACAACAAAATATGCAAATTTAAATTTTTGTTTACATTTTAAGATGGTTTTATGTTAATCATGAAAAATTTTCATAAAATTTTGACTGGAATAAAAACTTTATGTATCAACTATATTGATAATTGAGAAGAGCTTGTTGGTCAAACTTCTACGGATGACTAAACAGTTTGATGTATCTATTTACCCAACCATTTAGCCACAGACAGGATGTGATACACTGCTTTATCTTGGATTTGAACTAGAGTTGACAGTTTCCATTTTTTTAGACAATAACTATTACACTAAGCATGCCTCCTCTTGTCTCTTGTTGCTATTAATGATTACAGCTTCTATTGGATCTTGTTTGTCCACTCTGTATTAAACAATTTCCCAAATGGTTTGTGATTTGCTCTAATTGTAAACTCTGCTTTTTTCAGGTAATAATTTAACTGTAACATAGATACCTTTTGTTTTTTTTCTTCATACTGTTAGGCATTTCTGCTGTGTGGAAGACAGCTTATGAAATAGAAACCTTTGTTGGAAAGCCCAGCACTGGACCATCCTTTTCTGGACAGGGCTGGTTGTTGAGACATGGCTTGCTATTCAGGTATGCCAGTAAGAGTATAGTAGTCAGATGTTTGTTTAATTTATCAAAAAAGATCATTGTTCTGGATAATGTCATGTACTTATTGGTCAGGGCATTTAATGGAATGGTGAGCCTTGATAGAAGGAGGAAGGCAATTTTCACCTGTCTCATTGTCTGAGCTGACAATAAAATCTCAAAACGTTTTTACTTTTTCTTTCTAAGGCTTGACTTCCTATTCATGCATTAATGAACATTTTGCTAACTTGATTTTATCCTGTGTTCCCATTCTATTTAACACTGAAGGGCTTTTTCAACATTAACTGAGAATATGAAAATGTCATTGTAGTATGCAACACTCTCCAATACAATTAGCACTCATTGTTGGAATATCTCATGCATATTAGTCACATTATAAAGCAACATCTTCAAACTAGAAAAAGTTTTTATGACAGGTGATGGTAACCTGGTCCATTTTTATCTCGCACCACCAGGAGGGGGACTCACTGCTGCATAGTGGCTAACGTGCTGGACTGCAACATCATAGTAAGCAAGTTCAAACTCCAGTCACTCTATTATGTTTTCTTTCAGACTAATACTCTTGCAAAAGGTATAAACCTCCTTATCCCCTTCAGCTGTGGGTGAAATTGTACCACTATTGCTCTACAAGGATAGCTTTGGTATTAAATAACCTATGAAGGTTGATTGGGCTATAATAAATAATTATCTCCTTTAGATATTTTTCATATCAAGTTAGAGCCTTGATGATGAGTCAGAAACCCATTCTCAACTTTTTTTGAGCAGTAGAGATGTTGCCTCTGTCCCTTCCCAGGATCAGTAAAGCCAAAAGTCTATATTACCAAAACTTGTCCTGTAAGCCTTTTCCATTTTGTATTCCTTCTACATACTGCTTGTTCATGGAACAGAATATGTACAATTTTACTATAGCACACATTTTTGTATTGTTTCTTTTAATACTTCTTGTATGTTTATTACATTTGAAATAAAAAGGTTAAATGTTGTTGTATGTGTAGTTTATCTTGTATCCTGGATATGACATTAAACTGAATCTAATGATGAGGCTCCAGTTATAGAGTTTGGGGAATGTGGAGTACTCCTTTATTACCATTACTTTCTGACCCAGAGAGGTAATACTTACTAAGGTCCCATAGAACTGTTCAATTTTTTTATTAAGGATTATTATCTTTAATTATTTGAAACCATACAGCTGTGTGCGAGTTGTTTGTATTAGATGAGAATACTTTATAGATAGAATTACTAATGTTAAATAGCAATACTTGAAACTGTTTAAATGTGTGCAAACAAAAGATTAGTATTGAACAAAATTATAAGCAATAATTGAAACTATTTAGAATTATTAGTGTTAGATAGCAATGCATGAAACCATTTAGCTGAGTTCAAACAAATGAACTCTGACTCATTTAAAAAATAGTTACCTACAAATTATATATAAAGAGGATTTAGCATTGAATAACCATCAAGGATTGATATGACATAAAACCGAATAATCTAACTACAGCCTAAGAATTAATCCTGTTTTTCCTTCTGTTGTGTTTAGTGTTAGTATATCATAGATATACTAATATTAATATTGGTCCTTGGTGAGTGGGTATTTGACTAAATATTATCTCTATTGCTAAGCATTCCAAAAATGCTGTCATTGATATTTACCAGTATAACTAATGCACTAACTTTCATTTCTGTAACTAGTCTGTAATTACTGTTTCTGATTGATCTTTAAGGATATCTTTTTCAACTTAGGTTACCTGATGTATATACCAAAACTTAACCCTTTGTTCTGTGATAAGCTTCCATTGCACAGATCAACAGTGTGAAATACTAACTTCTTCCAATGCCTTAATAGGGAACTTTTCAAGTTCTTGTCCAAGGCAAATCTCTTCTACTCTAATCTTAATTATCCTAAGATCTAAGCTTCATTTTCTGCCACCTTAACCAAACAAGTAGCGACAGTTTGCTTCATTTAGGCAACGTACTAAGTTTATAATGCATAACTGCTTTTCTTTCAATTTTGTCATTCAGCCTCACCTACTTTTATGCCTGCTTGCTTTGATTCTCTGCCTGGTAATTTATAAGTCACCAAGTTCAGCAGTAAGACTGCTGTCTCAGTATGCATCAATGATCTTACAACTGTCTTCTCTAATTTTTCCACCCTGTCAGTAGGGCTTAGAATATGCTGAGAGGTAAGACACCACCCCATAAAGATATGCCCTGGGTATGATGCTAAACTGTTCAGAATCTCTAGAAAGTGTAGAGTACCCCTTCATTGCCATTATTCCCAGGTCCACTCTGAACTGGAATGGTAGTATCTTTTAGTCCTATCTATGAGTTAAATACATCTGGAAATTATTCATATTTGGTAAGGCTCTACAAAAAAATCTCTTAAGAAACCACACATAAAAATATAAATATGATTGAACAATGAATGCAATTTCCTAACCTCGAGGCATAAAATAACCCTAGAAAGGTTGACATACCATTAAAATTTCTAATATTTCAGTAAATTTTCACCCTTTGGATATAATAATTCTATAATTTTATGCTGCTGTTTTTATTTATTTTGTGGAAAGCAGCTTCCCAATCATAAAATTAGGTCAATTACACTTGACATGCCACAATATTCTAGAGGTGAGTTCCTATGAAGTAATTGGTAAAGTGCTGGACTGTGGCCTTGAAATAAGCAAATTTGAAACCCAGACACATTATGTTTACTTTCGGACTAATCGTCTTGAGAATGGTATGGACACCCTTATTCCCCACCAGCTATGGGTTAAATAGTATCACAACTGTTCTGCAAGGATGGCTTTGACTTTAAATAAACAATGAAGGTTGATATGCCATTAAAACAAAGAAACCAAACCAAACTTCCATGGGGGTGTGTCCTTGTGGTGTAATTGTTAAAGCAATGGACTGTGGAATTGTAGTAAGCGAGTTCAAACTCCAGTCACAGTATTACATTCACTTTCAGACAAATACCCTTGGGAAAGGTATGAACCCCCTTATCCTCCCAGCTATGGGTTAAATAGTACCATTAATGTTCTTTTAGGAGAATAGCTTGGGAAGAAATAACCTACAAAAGTTGATATGCCATTAAACAAAGAAACCACACCAAACTTCCTCCATTTCCAGGGTTAACATACCATGATTTCCTTTTTGGCCTTTCAAAATATCAGTTCTATGGAAATGATTTTCTTATTGCTATCTTCTATGTTTCATTAATCTCTCCAGTACTCAATGTAAACAACAACAACTTTTATTATAGTGACAGAACACTGAAATACTGTTTCTTGCAATTTGGGTAATTGAAGAATGCTGAAAGTCGTTATATCTATAACCCAACTTGTAATGGAAACCAGTTCAGATGTTAACTGATTCCGCTAAAGTTTTTTTCGGTGCATTAGAAATCAAGTGAAACGTGTAGAACACTTGGAGCTGATTTCACTGTGCCAAAAGTCAGTGACTGTGAAATCTACCTTCATCCAGGAAATATTAAAGAAAATGTGATGGATTTTGTCATAATTTTTATGTCTATTTGTACTGTCAACTGAAATTCCCTACTAAAAATCCTTATATTTTGTCATTCTTCAATCACCAGTCCAGAATTGGAAGGCCAAGATCAATGCACAGCCAAAAATGCTTTGCCAGTCTGTTTGAAAATATTTGTAAAAAAAAGGATCTCAAGCAGATCTGCACTCATGAAAATTTATTTCTAGTAACAAATGAACTTAGACATTTAAAAAAAAAAAAAAAACTTTTTTTGTATCAAGAATATTGACAGCCTTGTTTATGGTTTTTAGAATATGCTGACTGTATCCTCTGCAGTGGCTTAAGACCGCTCCTAGAAAAAAATATATGGTGTCATGGGTATGAGGCTCCAGTTGGAAGTGAGAAGTACCCCTTCATCACCATTACTCTCAGATGCATTCTGACCCGAAGTTGTAATACTTGTAAGGGTTCAATCTATGGATTAAATAGATCTGTATAAAATTTCTTTGTATCTAATAGGACTGTGCAGAGGTGGGGGGGATTTCTTCAGAAAATCAAAAAAATGTAAATGTGAACATGCTTTCCTAATTTCATGGCATAAAATAACCAAATAATTTTTCATGCCATTAAAATCAGTTAATCAAGAATATTGAAAAATATATATGGCAAATTTTAACCCTTAAAAAGCCTAAATATTAATGGGGAAACAATACAAAAGTTGTTAGCCTGTGATTTCTATTTTGCATAAAGTTATTTAGTATTGTATTTCTAAAGATTATTTTTGTCCATTACTTAATACTCTGGACTTTTTTCCAAGTTCCTTTATTTATAAAGTTTTTCTTTGTTCGCAGAATCAAAACACCACCAACAAAAAAAGCAAAAAGGAAACCTTTTTTCCAGGTACTCTGCAGCTCTAAAAGCTCTAAAGTAAGTTTTGACATTTTCTCATCCCCCCCACACACACACATACAAAAAACACAACACACACCTTATTTTACTCCAGGTTAAAAGCATGATAAGGATAATCCAAAATAAAACTTCTTTAGACTTTTATTTTTCTATCGCAGGCATTATTGTCGAATGAGAAAAGTTTTTGTAAACACACTAGACTTTGGCCTGTTTACAAAATGCTTACCATGCCTTTAACATGTTCTAGTTCTGCTTGAAAGCACATATATTTATTTTAACTTATTGTATTGTAAAGATCAAATAATTCTGCAATTTAGATTGCTTTTTATTATTTTTATATATATATATATATATATATATATATATATATATATATGTCAACAGGGTGATTATATATATATATATATATATATATATATATAAATAAATCACCGTGTTGACAGGACTTAGAATAATACTGACTGTATCCCCTGCAGAGGGGTAAGACCTCTCCCTTAAAAAAAGAGGTGTCCTAACATTTAACTGCATCCGATAGTGAGACTCTGGTTTTGGAGATCTGATGGGTGTGGAGTACCCTTCATTGCCATTACTCCAAGTTTCTCTCTGATCTGTTAGGGTCCAATCTATGGGTCCAATAGATCTGGTTAAAAATTATTCATATTCAATAGGACTGGGTACAAAAAAAACTTTTAAACAGCTACACAAAAAATGTAAATATGGACATACAATGAACATGATTCCCTAACTAGGCATAAAATAACCTTAAGTGGGTTGACATATTAAAATCAATCATTAATTGTTATAAAAAACTATTTTTCAATAACATTTTATGTATAAATATGTTTTTTCTTGAAATAATTTTTTTTTTTTTTAGTATAACCATTTTATGCTTATTAATTGATTTTTTTTTTTTTTTTTTTTTTTTTTTTTTTTTTTTTTTTTTTTTTTTAGAAAATTGAAGACATCAAAAATCTCGAGATAAAACCTAAAGAACCCAGTGCTCAAGAATTTGGCTTTCGTAGAGAACCAGCTGTTAGTGGAAAAGGCAGCCGACGACGTAAAAGAAGTGCCAGCCCATTCCATAGGTTTCTGAAAAGGAAAAAATCTGAGAATCTTGTACCTCCTGTCTCACCTTTACATCCTAAGGAAATAAGTAATCGTCGTGCACGACGTTCCAGTACTGCCAGTTGCTATAGCCCTCATCCAGCAACTACTGCATCTGATTTTACAGGCTTTGCTGAGTCTAGGGTTCCCTCTGATTCCCATCATGCCAAATCTGTAGCGAAAGTTGTCCAGAAACAAGATAATGTTTCTACATTATCTAGTGAATATTCATCAGGAAATAAACAAACTCTTACAAGCAGTGTTGTAAAGGAATCTTTACTAACTAACAAAGGTGAAAATTCTGATTCTGATCAGTCGGATGATGGTTTTTCTACTATTTCAGGTGGAACTGTTATTTTTGTTGGAAATATAGAGAAGAAAACTGGCACCACCAACCATCCTGTATTTTCTGCAAGTGACCGAAAGATTTCTTCCAGCTTAGATAATAAGTATGATTTGAATGCCTGTAAACATGATTCAATTTGCACACGTTCCCAATCTGCAGAGAAGAGACGCACCTCTTTGCATAGTATTCAGGATAATTTGAGTAGTGGTCCTTATAAAGCTAAGAAACGCTCATATAGTGCTGCAGATACCAAGATAGTGCATCGACCAACTGCTGTTGCAAGCTTGAAAGTGATGGGAGAAACTAAGAAAATTCTCCAAAGGGCCCAGGTCCCTGATAAATGTTTGATCCAGCCAGCAGATATGATGTATTGTTCATCTCCTGTAATGGCTGGCCAGAAAAACCTGAAAAGAACATCATCTGTGAATGAATCTTTCCACAAACACAAGCCTAAAGCGATGCCAGCTCATCAGTCTTCCTCTCTTGTCTGTGGTCAGTTATCTGCAAACCCCAAACAAAAAAGCTTCTCTCCTGCTGTCTCCAAAGCTGATGTCCTCTTGAGACGCTTCAACCAGCAGGAAGCTGAAGATTCTGCTAAAAACAGTCCTAACACTAACAGAAAATTTTCTTCCCCTCAGTGGACACGACATATTGATGCTCACGGACAACCCTGCCTTTATAAAAATATAAATCAAATTGATTGCATTTCCATCCCCACTCCTACAAAACGTCCTCGTTTGCGTAGGGTTTCCAGTCCTCTTTCTTTAAGAAGAACAGAAGTGGAAGGAATGAGTGTCTTTGACAACCTAGGAAACAGACGTCACACGGAATACAAGCAAATGATAAAGGCCTGTTTAAATTCACCAAATTTGTACAAAGGGGTAATGTTAGACAACATGGGTGAAAGTTATCTTAGGTCATCAGTTTATAAACGAAGACATAGATCTTTGGATGGAATGCCCAACTCTAATGTTGCTGCTATCCGTCAGAAATTTGTCCTTAAAGAATTTGAGAAACGAGAAAAACTTCGACAGAAAAATGTCGCTGTCAGTCCTAGCTCAAAAAAAGTTTTAGAGCTATTCACTGAAACTCAAACCATTACATTAGAAAAAGAGAATTCTGTTTTTCTCAGCCCTGCTCCAATATTAAAATACAGAAAAGAACAATTACCAATGGTTAAAATTAATATGGAGAAGGATCCAAGTCCACGACAGGTTCTGCAAGACTGTAACAAAGAAATCCAACCCCCATTACAAAATGCAATAATTAAGACTCCAGTAAGTAAGCGAAAAAATATCCATATAAAGCCAGCTCTGACCCCTACACCTGTGAAAATAAAACATCAAATTTTGGACCATAAAATAAATACACCAATCAAAGCCATTCACAGTCTTTTCGATCAGCCTTCTGAATGATTCACAAATAAAAACATTAATAGTCCAAGTGTTCCGAGACAAGGGAAGCAACTATTACGTAATATGCAAAGTTGTGCTTTAAAACAGAAAAATGAAAGTATAAATACTTATATCTCAGATTACTAAATGATGAAAGTCTTTGAAAAAATTCCCTTTTCAGATTTATTTCCTTTCCTAAATGAAAAAACAATATACATATATAAATAATTTCTGAATGCACATATAACATTCCTATTCACTCAATTTTTTATCTCTTTTGGAAATGGCTCATTTTGTTTAAAAATTTCTTTTTTTTTTTTTTTTTTCATCCACACAAATGTGAATTTTTTAAAGATATAATTCATGATCTCATGAAATTAAAATGCATTAATTGCACTGTAATAAATTTTGGGTATACTGGGCTATGTTATGTAAATCATAATTTTCAGTATTAAAGTAGATGGTTTCATAGTCTCTAACTGCACCGTCTGGTTAAAAAAAAGAAAAAACTGATTAGAATGTTTACTGTTGAAATATTTTTAAAACTTGTGAATCTTCATATTCATCACACTGTTCAGCTTAAAGTTTTTATTTTGAGAAAAATTATGAAGTTTCCTTTTTTTATTGGAGACTGAAAATATCCTTTTATAATAAGGAAGCTAATTACAATCTCTCTCAAATAATTTCTTATCTATGCATTCTAGCATTTTTTTTCTTTCTTGATCTCATGATCTTTCTCTTTCACTCAAACCTCTACTCTCATCCTCCCATAACAACCCATTGGAATCAAATTTGATAATTATGCACACACTGATTGTTTGGAAAGCTGAGGAGCATAGGCAATGAATTAAATATACAAAGAACAAAAAAAGCACTGACTTCTGAAGAAAATGCAAAACATTGCCACTAATTTGGTTTCTTGATGATTTGGACTTTTGTTATAAGACATATCACTTATATGTTTATATCCTTTCCTATTTGTAACACAAAATTCATTCTTTTGTATGATTTTATGTAAAATTCTATTAATCATTCATTATCACTTTCTCCATTTAACATTTTGATACATACAATGATTTGCTCATAAAACAGTTTCTACATACAATGTTTATTATCCATTGCCATTTATCTCTTGATCATTGCTGAGTGAGAAACTATTTGTATATATTTTGTGCTGTATGCTTTAGAGAGAGAATGTTGCTAGCTTCAATATTTGCTATTTTGTTGAACAAGTTAACTTTGATCCAAGGCTACATTATTTTTTTTTATTTTATTTTTTTTAACTATTCAGTTCTACTGAAAGAGTATTGTTTTCTTGGTGAATTAATAATCTCTTTTCATTCCTATTCTTTGTTCATAAGATGCAGCATTATGCAACAATCACTTTCTACTCAAGAACTAAATTCTTGTAAAAATCAATGATGCCATTAAATATTTACAAAATGTTCAGTATTATTTCATGATAAACTCATTAAACTCTAAGCCAAATTAAACATTATTCCATATTGCAGTCAAGGATTTTTTTTTTTAATGATTATGTACATTCCAGCAATAATTTCTTTCATTCATATTCATTATAGTAATGGTGATATCCATTATTATCTATACAAAATCTGTAGTTATTTACAAGGGCAGTTTATAGTCCAGGTTAAAAGCCAAACCTTTTTAGACCTAATTTTTCTGATGCAGGTATCATTGGTAATGAGAAAATAGAAATTTTAAGAGATCAAATTGTAGTTTACCAAAACTTTCCTCATTTCCCAATAATACCTGCCAACCATCCAGAAAAATAAGGTTTGAAAAGTTTAATTTTGGGTTGCTCTTACTGAGCTTTTAATCTGGTCTACTATTGGTAAGATATTTCTAATTTTAAAATTTTTGTAAACATTTTTTTAAATGTAAATAAGGCATTTTAGTTTTATTCTTTTTAATATTGATAGATAATTTTTAAATTATACACATTTATTAACTTTTTGAACATTGTGGAAAATGTAGCCAATACATAATTGTCTAAATCAAATTCTATCAAATATCCAACATTTTTAGTTAGTCACTGAAAATTCAGTATATTATCCTTATTGCTTATTCATGTATGTAGTATAAAATCAATCTAACAATGAAAATAAAATCTGTTATATCATAAATCTCAGCACATCAACTGTAGCTGAATTAGGATGATATACATTAAAATTATCATCCAGTGAGATTATCAAAGACTCAGAAAAATATTCAGTTTATCATATCACCATGACAAGCTTATAAAGTATAGTTTTACTTTGAATTCTGAGATGAAATTCTTTTTCCAGTTAAGAAATAGACAAAATTGAAAATCAATTTTGATAAGTCATCTACTGAAATGTAACACTAAAGGGAAATTCTAGAAATATTTTTGAATTCAGCAATAATTTCTGAACATATTCATTTCCAAGAAAGTTTATCAATTAGAATAATTTTTATAACAATTTGGCATATATTTTTACCTTTTATTTAAAAGAAAAAAAAAGTTGATTTAAAAAAAAAAAATATATGCCAATGTATCAACTATATTGGTCATAGGAGAATGAAAATGGATGTCTAACATGTTAGAACTTGGACATTTGAATATATAATAGTTGATATGACAAACACAGTTGGTTTATTAGTTTATAAGGGTCATTCAAATTGCAGATTTTAGGTTTGTCATACACCTCTCATCTTAGAAATTAAGACAGATCTGAAGCTTTTTTTTTTTCTTTTTAAGAAATAGTAGTGTGTTGCCACAACATTTTTTCACAAGGAGGCTTAGAACCTTTTGAATGACTCTCACAGATGGAAGTTTGGAAAATGACTTATGGTGTTATTCTAAAGTAATGTTTAGATAAACAGCCTATAATTTTTCATAATAGTTTGAATTGTTGTGTCCTAAAAAATATGCTGGGGGTAAGCAAATAGACAAAAAATGAATAATTTTTATCTATTTAATTTAACATTTGAATAAGAAGTGTTTACAGTTAATTAACCTCTGAACATAACTTTCAATAAAAAATATAACAAATTCAAAAGCATTATATCATTGAGTTATAAAAATTTCTATTTGTATTATTGAATTATTCAAGTTAATGTCATCACTCAATAACTATGAACTCAACTGAAACTGAGAAGTCTCTGTGGCAAAGTGGTTAATTTGCTGTACTATGATATTGTAGTAAGCAAGTTCAAACTCCAGTCATGCTAACACATCTCCTTTTGAAAGGTATGAACTTCCTTGTCCCTCCAGCTATGGGTGAAATAGTACCACTACTGTTCAAAATAACCCATAAAGGTTGATATACCATTAAACAATGAAACCAAACCAAACCAATCAACTAAAACAGAATTTTAAAAATATTTACTGTAGGCAAACAAACAAAAATATCAAGACACCATGCTTATTGGCCCACTTTCTTTTCCATGAAATCAGTAGCTGCAGTTGAATACTTGCATATTGACTGACTAATCTTTACTCAAATTCACTCCACATTTTATTGTGGAAAGATATTACTGCAAATGAAATGTTGTATATCAAAGTTAGAGATTTTCAAAGGCAAATGTTTGCTTACAAGTTTCAAGTGTTCATTATGATAGTTATGATTTCACTGAGTGTTTAAAATTACTGATTTGATTTGGTTTCTTTGTTTAATTTGTGAGTTATTCAATGCTAAAAAAAATCATTACTTGAAGCTATAACAACTTGACTTAAAAAATGAGAAAACTGTATAAAGACAAATTATTGATACTTAACTTTTGTCAAAAAATTATACAATGTTAACTTGATTATTTTTATTTTAATCTTTGTTTAGATTAAAATGCTACCAAGTGAACAATTCAAATACTTGAGAAAAATGAGACTTTAAAATAATGTAAAGATTAATTATTAATAACAAATAATAATGAAAATAGAGAATCTTCCTACAACCACCATTCATTTCTTAAATCCTAAAGCAATGGAAACATAAGTACAATAAATAATGTGATGTGATAGTGATTATAAATAATGTTAAATTGCTGTGAGCAGTACAAATAAATTCAAATCAGATCATTTATTTTAATTCATATCTTTATTATTTCCCTCTGGAGCTGACATCAGTTTACAAATATTATCTTTTCATCTAGATTTTATAGTGAATAACTCATATGTATATTATCCTTACCGGGCCATTGGCCTAATGAGTAAGGTGTTCGCCAATGGCCCGGGAGACTGGGGTTCAATCCTAGGTCAAGTCATACCAAAGAATCTAAAAATGGTACTTGTTGCCGCCTTGCTTAACACTCAGCATTATAAGGTAAGGATCAAGGGAATGGAGTAGCGCCTTTCCCAACACCACAGTTTAGTAGCCATTGAAAAGGGAGCCTTCAGGTTACTCTCGACTAAGGTCGCCAACTTTACTTACTTTTAAGTGATTAAAATGAGAAACTAAACTAAATTTGTGGCTGATGAGTAGACATTCTTCTTTGAATGGGTGAGGTACATTATTTTGTGGATGGAAGAGGAGTACTGCTTGGTTTTAGATTATTTTTGTGCTGAACTGTTGCCTCAAAGTAAACAAGTTCAAACTCCAGTCACGCTATTATGTTCACTTTTGGACTGATGTCCTTGGAAAAGGTATTAACTACCTTATCCCCCAGCTATGGGTTAAATATTACTGCTACTGTTCTTCTACAAAGATGGCTTTGCCATTAAATAACTCAGGAAGGTCGATATGCCATTAACCAAAGAAACCAAACCAAACCTAACTAAATAATGTCGAGCTCTACTTTCATTCTTTCAGCTGAGCTGGTTATTCTTTTATTTATTTCTTCAACTAAAGCAATCTTAAACCAAGCAGTACTTCCTGACATAATGTAACAATACAAATAAATTGTTTTTTGCAATACATTCTACTCTGATTTTGTATTGGTTTTACTTACACTGATTGACAATAACATTGGTCTGTAAATTAACCATAGGAATTTTCACATATCTTTTCATTAACATTGTTTGTGAACAATTCATGTGTAAATTATCCTTTGTTTTCAAGTGGCACCTGTTATATCTAAACAATTCATATACATTATCTAGAGAAAAAAAAAAATTAAATCTAAAAATATTTTAAGAGCTATTTTATTTAAATTATTGTTAAGTGGAATTTTGTGTGTGTGTTCAAACACAGCAAAAAGAAACCTTTATTGGATTTGAAAAAAATAAAGGGACCCTTTAAATTGCATGCACTTGTATCAAATTTTGTGTAAATTATTTTAGAGATTATTATTACTTGCTTCCTTACTAGTAAGTGTAATTAGACCAGATTGCAAAAAACAATTTATTTGTATTGTTACATTATGTCAGGAGTCAGGGAGTACTGCGTGGTTTAAGATTGCTTTAGTTGAAGAAATAAATAAAAGAATAACTAGCTCTGCTGAATGAATGAAAGTGGAGCTCGACATTATTTTGTTAGGTTTGGTTTGGTTTGGTTTGGTTTGTTTGGTTAATGGCATATTGACCTTCCTTTGTTTTAGTCTGAAAGTGAATGTAAAAGCAAGACTGGAGTTCAGACTCACCTACTATGATGTTGCATTCCAGTACATTACCCACTATGCTAGGAGACTCCTTACTAAGATTGAAATAACAAAGGATTTTAGTTCTGAAAGTAGATCTGAAAGAAATTATCAGTTCTCTTAAAAAAAAAAAGAAGAAAAGTTAAGTTATTATTGAAAGCTGCTAAAGAACAATTAAAATATTGTAAGCTCATTCTAGTAATAACTGTCCAGTCGACTGGGGCTGTAGAATACACTACCTGCTTCTTTGCAGAGGGGTAAGACCTCCCCAACAAGTGTCCTGCATATGACACTAAACAATCTGATGGTGAGGTTCCAGTGATGTTGGAGCTTTGGGGAATGCGGAGCACCTCTTCATTGCCATTGCTTCCAGGTCTACTCTGGCCTGGAATGGTAGCACCTGATAGGGCCCTATCTATGGGTTAAATAGAACTAACTGCATACTTATGCTAATTAGAACTGTTTGATTAAACTGAATAGCTTAAATAGAAATGTTTGTTTTTGACAAACTGTACTTACATTTAAACAGCGTGCTTATGCTAAACTGAATTGTTTGAAATGGAACCGTTTTTGACATTGAAACTGTACTTACACTAAATTGAATTGTTTAATGTAGAACTGTTTTGACATTTAACTGTGTGTAAACAAAATCTGTACTTAGCTGAATTAGAACTGTTTTGACAAACTGTGTTCTCATACTAAACTGAATTGTTTGAAATAGAGCTGACTATTTGCATAAAAATGGATTTGGTGCTAAATAACCTTTGAAAGGTTGATATGTCATAAAACCCAACCAACCAATCTAGTAATAAAGTAAATAGAATGCAAATTATACTGATGATCAAATTGTGACTAAGAAATTTCATGAGACAAGTTTCCTGATCAGTGTAAACCTTTTTCCAATGATGGAATCAATATTTCTTTGTAGAACATTAAATAAAATGACAATCCTTGGTTGGTTGTACAGTATCTCAACCTTTGTTGGTTATTTAATGCTGAACTTAGTTTTTTTTGTAAGTAACACATCACTCAATAAGTCCCGGGCCTAACGTAATGGATAACGCCACTGATAAAAAAAATCCAAATAATTTTTATAAAGTACTAACCTTCAAATGGTATGTGTCAAAATTTGAGCCCAATCAGATTATTAGTTTACAAATCAAGTTATTTAAGTGGAGCTACTGTTTCAAATTTTCAAAATGATAGAAAAATCTGAATTTCATGTGTTCATAAAGCATTGCTTCGTGATAGGGAAAAATACTGTTCAAACAAAGCAATGGTTTGATAAGTGTCATTCAGACTTTGCTCCATTTAAACAATGATTAAGAGGAGGTGGTATGCTGACTTTAAATGCAGTTGTACAGACACAAATGATGCTGAATGCTTAGGTCGCCAAAATTCTGCAGTTGTCCCAGAAAACACCAAAAAACTCCACAAGCTCATTTTGGCCAATTGTAAATTGAAGTTGCATGAGATAAAGGAGTTGAAGATATCAGAAGGCAGTGTATTCACCATTTTGCATGAACATTTGTCAATGAGAAAGCTGTGTTCAAAGTAGCTGCTGCATTTGCTCACAGTCGATCAAAAACAACACTGCATCAATGATTCAAAGTGTTGTTTGCAACTGTTTCAATGCAACAAAAAGGAGTTTTTGCATAAATATGTGACAATAGATGAAACATAGATCCACCACTTTGGAGTCAAATTGGCAATCAGCTGAGTGGACAACAGGTGAAAGCTGTCCAAAGTGACCAAAGATGCAAACATCAGCAAGCAAGGTTAGGCCTCTGTATTTTGGGATACACAAGCTACTTTGTTCATCAATTACCTTGAGAAAGGAAGAAACATCAATAGTGAATATTATATAGCATTACTGGCATGTTTAAAGGAAGAAATCACTGAAAAATGGCCACAAATTAAGAAAAAAGTGCTCTTTCACCAAGACAATGCACCATGTCACAAATCGATCGCAACGATGGCAAAACTACATGTATTGCACTTCAAATTGCTTCTGCACCCACCCTATTCCCTAGATCAGTGGCTACTGGCTGTTTGTAGACCTCAAAAGAATGCTTCAGGGAAAGAAATTTGGTGCTAATGAAGAAGTGATGGAAACTGAGGCATATTTTGAGGCCAAAGACAAATTCTACAAAATAGGCATCAAATTGAGAAGTGTTGGAATCAGTATATCACCCTAGAAGGAGACTATGTTGATAAATAAAATCGAATTTTACCAAAAAGTTGTAATTTTATTTGTTAGACCCAGGACTTTTTGAGTGATGTGATAATAATGTGGTTTAAATTAACTACTACAAATAATACTAATTTGTAACTATTATAGCAACTAATCTTAAAACAAATGATTTATACTCCATTATGTGGTTTCAAATATTCCTATCTACAAATAATTTTCAAATAGATTTATTTGACCCATAGATAGGATCCTAACAGGTCAGAGTGGACCTGGAAGTAATAGCAAAAATGAAGTGATTGTATTGGAGGGTGTTGCATACTACAATGGCATTTTCATATTCTCAGTTGATGTTGAAAAACCCCTTCAGTGTTAAATAGAATGGGAACACAGGATAAAATCAAGTTAGCAAAATGTTCATTAATGCATGAATAGGAAGTCAAGCCTTAGAAAGAAAAAGTAAAAACGTTTTGAGATTTTATTGTCAGCTCAGACAATGAGACAGGTGAAAATTGCCTTCCTCCTTCTATCAAGGCTCACCATTCCATTAAATGCCCTGACCAATAAGTACATGACATTATCCAGAACAATGATCTTTTTTGATAAATTAAACAAACATCTGATTACTATACTCTTACTGGCATACCTGAATAGCAAGCCATGTCTCAACAACCAGCCCTGTCTAGAAAAGGATGGTCCAGTGCTGGGCTTTCCAACAAAGGTTTCTATTTCATAAGCTGTCTTCCACACAGCAGAAATGTCTAACAGTATGAAGAAAAAAACAAAAGGTATCTATGTTACAGTTAAATTATTACCTGAAAAAAGCAGAGTTTACAATTAGAGCAAATCACAAACCATTTGGGAAATTGTTTAATACAGAGATGGACAAACAAGATCCAATAGAAGCTGTAATCATTAATAGCTACAAGAGACAAGAAGAGTTATTGTCTAAAAAGTGGAATTGTCAACTCTAGTGTTTGAACTTGCTTATTACAATGTCAAAGTCCAGCATGTTAGCCACTACTTCACAGGAACTCCCTACCCAACAGTTTGGATTTAATATTTAGTTTCTTTTTATGTTAACTACCAAACTTTATTAAACTTTAATAATTTGATGACTTAGAAACTATAAAATTAAAATATTACAATTTAAAAAAAAAAAAAACTTCCAAAATAAATATTTTTCTTTTTACTTATTTCTATCTATCTAGTTTCTTTCTTCCTTCTATTCCATTGAAGTAGATTATAGCTGGGGGGAGAATAGTTGGATGCATACCTTTCGCAAGGGTATTAGCACTATGTGAAATGGAAAAGCCTCATCTAGGATTTGAACTTGGGTTGCCATGTTCATTCCCTACAACAATAACCATTACACCACAAGCATTTTTATATATCATTAGTTTTTATACTTTAACGTTAATTTTTCTCATATTCACACACTCTCTCTCTCTCTCTGGTGTGTAGTGGATTTCTTTTCTCTTCCCTTTCCCCTCAATC
This sequence comes from Sepioteuthis lessoniana, assembly GCA_963585895.1. Lineage (NCBI taxonomy): Eukaryota > Metazoa > Mollusca > Cephalopoda > Myopsida > Loliginidae > Sepioteuthis > Sepioteuthis lessoniana. The sequence goes on from OY757908.1 coordinate 76,144,985, forward strand.
AAAATTAAATGTTCCATAATTCATTTAAGGTGATAACAGAACATAACAATTGAACATGTTTTATTCTATTGATATTATAGATTAATAAAACTTATAATATGCTTTTATCAAAAGAAATAATAAATATGATGCATTCCTATTCATTCCATCATAGATGGATTGATTTTGTGTTGATTTTATGTCAGCTCATCTAGGAGAAACACATAGTTTTTAAAACCAGGGCAGTGTGTACTGATCCCTGGTTTCCAGTCAATGAAAGGGAAATAGAAATATACACAACTAGTTGAGATACTCACCTATGCTGGGAAAGTTGTCAAGATTGAAAGACACTTAGAGAATAATTGACAAATGTCAACCCATCGTAACAACAGTGGAAATTAATCCCTCTAGACCTAATTTGTTATTCAAAGTTCATTCTAACACAATTCAAGTGAAATTATCTCAAAAGAGATCAATTTCAGCACCTTATCTCAAAAGAATAAGTTGTGATTTCAGATCTGTCATAGCCTCAGTTGAATATACTGATCCAAAGCCACCAGATTGTTAACTTTATTTCAACCAAAAGATTTTTTAATCTTTCAAAAGTCATTTTACCCTAGTTCTACTTACAGAGGGCTGGACATTCTCTGACAGGCCCTCTAAAGAAATTTGGAAAAGAAAATTATTTTTGTATATTAAAGAAAAAAAGAAAAAAAAAAAAAAAAAAAAAATATATATATATATATATATATATATATATATATATATATATATATATAAAATGAAGAGGAAAGGCTTTCACAAAAAACCATGAGAATTTAAATGCTTCCATTCCAACAGCCTTAAATGCAAGTACATTATATTTTTCAATGTTTTTTTTTTATTATTTGTGTTACTTAATTTTATAGACCATGTCATCTTTAACACGCACACACACATATTCCCTTCCAGCACACATGAGCAGGATGTGAAAAAAGGTCAATTTTTTAAGCAGAGTTTGAATATAGAGTTTTCATTCTCCTAGACCAGTTGCCATAACAAGGTTTAATAGTCCAGTCTGCCCAACTATTTACCCATAGCTGAGGGGGAGAATAGTTGGATGCATACCTTTCGCAAGGGTATTAGCACTATGTGAAATGGAAAAGCCTCATCTAGGATTTGAACTTGGGTTGCCATGTTCATTCCCTACAACAATAACCATTACACCACAAGCATTTTTATATATCATTAGTTTTTATACTTTAACGTTATTTTATTAAAAAAAAAATATATATATATATATATATATATATATATATATATATATATATGTAAGTAAAGTTGGCAACCTTAGTCAAGAGTGACCTGAAGGCTCCCTTTTCGATAGCTATTACACCAAAGTGTAGGGGAGGGCACTACTATATTCCCAGGATTACTCCACTTTACTCTTGATCCTCACCTTATAGTGCTGAGGGCTAAAAAGGCGGCATCAAGTACCATTTTTTGAGTCTTTGGTATGACTTGATTGAACCCCAGTCTCCCGGACCATCGGTGAATACTCTACTCATTAGGCCAATAGGCTGGTTATTTACTGGGCCATTGGCCTAATGATTAGAGTGTTCACCAATCGTCTGGAAGACCAGGGTTCAATTCCAGGTCGAGTCATACCAAAGACTCAAAAAATTGTACTTGACGCTGCCTTGCTTAACACTCATCATTATAAGGTACACATCAAGGGTAAAGTGGAGCAATCCAGGGAATGGAGTAGTGCCCTCCCCTACGCCTTGGTGTAGTAGCTATTGAAAAGGGAGCCTTCAGGTTATCCTTGACTGCGGTTGCCAACTATATATATAATTAGTGTTAATTAGTGTAAAAACTAATGATATAATATGAATATATTTTTTTAAAAATTAGACCCCAAGCTTATAACAAAGTACAGCTCTGCTCTCTCATTTTTTAAAGTTTCAAAATCCATTCTTTTTCACTTAGTTATTAACTGACTTCTTTTTTTTTTTTCTCTCAGTTTAATAGATTTGGTTTCTTTGTTTCATGGCATATCAACCTTCATTGGTTATTTAATGCCAGATCCATCCTTCAAGAAGAACAGCAGTGATGCTATTTAACCAATAGCTGGGAGAATAAGGAGGTGCATACCTTTCCCAATTGTATTTGTCCAAAAGTGAACGTAATCATGCAACTAGAGTTTGAACTCGTTTGCTACGATTCTGCAGTCCAGCACTGTAACCATTACACTACAATGATACCCCCCACCATAGTTAAAATATGGATATGTAAAAAGTTAGCGACCATAGTCGAGGGTGACCCGAAGGATCCCTTTTCGATAGCTACTACACCAAGGTGTAGGGGAGGGCGCTACTCCATTCCCAGGATTGCTCCACTTTACCCTTGAACTGTACCTTATAATGCTGAGTGTTAAGCAAGGTGGTATCAAGTTCCATTTTTAAAGTCTTTGGTATGACTCGACCTGGGATTGAACCCAGGTCTCCCGGGCCATTGGCGAACACTCTAACCGCTGGGCCAATGGATATGTACTAGTTGCTTTAGTAATTTCCAAATACTGTGGTTCACAGTGCTTTCTGAATGGTCTGCCATTTATTCAAATTTTGTTTGTGTCATTTTGTTCTTACTCATTAACTTTCTTCATAGATTCAAATGAATAAATTAGAAAGTAATAATTATTCTATAATGCATTATGGCAGCAGCATGTATTTATCACACTGATATTAATAATAATATACCAAGACTTCAATTAAAAAAAAAAGATCTTTTTAACAAAAAGAAAAAAAATCAACTTTTCCTTATTTCAAAGGCATATATGGTCATCTGTAGTGAAAATGGTTGAGGTACCTCTAATGCAAAATTACCTTGAATTTTTTTTTTTTTGTTAGTGCAGGCCACCTGTTGATGAGCCATGTCACATGTGGGCTGAGTCTCAAGAAAAGTTGCCCATATCTGATCTAGTGGGTAGGAGCTGTCATAGTTTAAAAACTGCTGTTTTAAAACAATGCCAAGTAACGTGCCAAAGCTAATTAAGAAATTTTCCATTCATTAGTTGCAAATGTATAACTGCAGCATTCATCTTAGAGCTGTCATACTCATTATTATTTAGTCCAGTCAGCTGGGTCTGTAGAACAGTTAGACCTCCCGCCAATAAGTGTCCTGGATATGATGGTGAGGTTCTAGTAATGCTGGAGCTTTGGGAAAGGCAGAGTACCCCTTCATTGCCATAACTCCCAGGCCCACTCTGGCCTGGAGTGGTAGCACCTGAAAGGGTCCTGTCTATGGATCAAATAGAACTGTTTGACATTTAAACTGAGTGCAAACAAAAAACTGTTTGATCATTTAACTGTGTAAACAAATGACTGATGTTTAATTGAATTGTTAGTGATACATAGCAATACTTGGAACCATTTAAATTTGTTGACTTATGCTAAATTGAATTGTGAGAAATAGAATTGTTCAATCATTAAAGCAGGATTTGGCATTAAATGACCAAAAATGGTTGATATGCTATCAAACCAAACCAAACCAAATCATATATATTTAATATATATGTAAAAATAGGATTTGGCATTAAATAACCAAAAATGGTTGATATGCCATAAAACTCAACCAAACCAAATCATATATATTTAATATATATGTATAATGAGGATTTGGCATTAAATAACCAAAAATGGTTGATATGCCATAAAACCCAACTAAACCAAATCATATATATTTAATACGTGGTGCATCCAATAAGTTTCCAGACTTTTTTGTACAGGCATTTAAAATTGTCGTAGACTCTTGAAAATTCAGTATGTTATTGCTATACATCTTATGAGATGACTGATCAATTTTTATGATTTCAGGTTCAAATGAACAGCTACAGCAGCGATTAGAATACACCCTACTAAAGCCTGATTGTCACAGCTGGTGAATTTCAAAAATGCAATCTGGACGTGAGGACACCTTAGAAGAACGATATGCAATAAAATTGTGTTTTAAACTTGGAAAAAATGCCACAGGAACATATGCTTCAGATTGCTTTTGGCAGCATCTTGCATGAATCGAGCATCAGTTTTTGAGTGGCATAAGAAATTCAAGGAAGGCAGGGTGTCTATGAGGGATGCTAAGAGGTGTGGGAGGAATAAGGAAGTCAGAACACCATACTTGATTGGCCAAATAAAGAATTTCATAGATAAGGACTGTCATGTGTCTATAGAGACAATAAGTGCACAGTTTGATGTCAGTGTGGGAACTGAACACACAATTATTCACGAGGAACTGAAGATGCGGAAGATTTGCACAAAGTTTGTCTCAAGAGTGCTCAGAGAAGATCAGAAAGAAAGACGTCATGACAGCAGGGAGATAGTTGAGCTGATCAATTCAGATCCCACAGTTCTTGATGCTCTGGTGACCTGCAATAAAAGCTGGATCTACTGCTATGAACCAGAGACCAAGAGACAGAGTTCCCAGTGGAAGCATGCTGGCTCTCTCAGACCCAAGAAGGCCAGACAAAGCAAATCCAACCACAAACTTTTGATGATCCTTTTTTTTGACAGCACTGGCATGATCTACATGCACTGGATTCCCACTGGACAGACAGTCAACAAGGAATACTATGTTGAGGTTTTAAGGGAGTTCAGGAAGACATTCCGTCGGAAGAGGCCAGCACTCTTCAAATCAGGTCAGTGGCATTTCCACCAGGACAATGCACCAGTCCACAACTTCATCCTTGTCACAGACTATTTGACCTAGATGGGCATCAAGACAGTTTGTCACCCTCCCTATAGTCCAAACCTTGATCCCTATGACTTTTGGTTATTCCCTAAGCTCAAGGAAAAACTTAGAGGCTGTCATTATGAGATAATTGAGGAGATGAAAGAGGCTATGATGAAGGTCATTGACACGCTCACACAAGAGGACATCCATGGGGCCTTCCAGAAGTTGTTGGAACGGTACAACAAGTGCATTGCAGCCGGAGGAGATTACTTCGAAGGGGACTAGAGTTTCATGTGTGTACTATCAATAAAAGTGCCCATACGAAAAGTCTAGAAACTTATTGAAGGTACCTCGTATATATGTATAAAAAAGATTTGGCATTAAATAACCAAAAAATGGTTGATATGCCATAAAACCAAACCATTATTTTTATCAAGGTGTAACTGACACTATGGATTCCCTTGACTCTCTCTTGCCATCGATCTCAGTAAGTCCTCTAAAGCTGATAAGTTTTTGCAGTTCAACCAAAACTGGTGTGTGTCCATGTGTAGGAGTCCATTATGAGTTCATATTTACTTTTCCAGCAAGGCTCACCATGTCTTGTTCATCTCACATGGATCGTTTGCAAGATGGCAGGTATGTGGCCATACAACAGCTTTTTTGTAGGGTGCTGTTTCCAGGATTCATTTTAAAAAAAGCATGTAACATTCTTGTGAAGTAATTCCCATCTAGCTTTCTCTCCATTTAGTTCTACTTTATCAGAGAGATCAGACTTCCATATGGTTGATAACCTGTCGACAGCAGTCCATGCTTTATCTATGCATATGATAACACTGCTTACCATAGAAGTATTACTACTGAGGTATATGAACTAGTCTACAAATTTCAGAGGCTTGCCATTTAAGGAGCAGATAGCACAGTCTTGATTAAAATGCATGAACTCTTGTTGCATATTGACCCCGGCCAATCTGTCAAAATAGGAAATGCACCTGTGTAAATAACAGGTGCATCTGGTCGAGGAATATCAGAATATAACCTTGACCATAGATGGGTTGAATGAGTGCGATTTGTGATGGCCACAAGAAGAAGGTGGGTGTCGAACAATTATATAACCCGGGTGAAGACAGGAAGTCAGGCAGTTGGAGTTCAGACCAGTTGGAGAGAAGATGCTGGAATGAGGAACATGTCCCAAAGAGGCTGGGCCCCCAGGCCCCCGGTTGAGCAGCCTAGGAGAACAGGAAAGAAACGCTGTTGTGGCCACAGGAGTGCGGGTCAATATGTTGCAGTTCTGTTCAGTCTCCAACTCCCTCTCACACACAACCCTTTCAATAAAGTGAGAGGTATATTTTTCTAAAGAACTGTGTCGTTCGTCTTTATTGTGTCGTTGTTATGATTCTGCATGCAGATGTATATGTATTATGTGGCTATACAACACTCTGTTTTATTTGAATTCATGTAGACACTAATGCCTCTTGCTGCTTGCTTCAGGCTATGCAGCAGAGATTTGGCTTAAGCAGACATATTTGCAAGAAGTACTAGATCATCTGTGTAGTCTGCATCAGTAACAGATTGCAATTCTTATCTAACACATTTTTTTTTAAATAGAAAAACCCATTGAATGACTTTTTACACATTTACAAATAACTAAAAAGGGAAGATTACTATATTTGGCTTGCTTTGTTTTCTTAGTTAAATGGCATATCATCCTTTGTGGGTTATTTAATGCCAAAGCTATCCTATTGGAAAGATAGTAGTGGTACTATTTAACCCATAGCTGAGGGAGATGAAGAGTTTCATACATTTTCCAAAGTCATCGAAAGTCAACGTAATAGCCCGAGTGGAGTTTGAACTCACTAAGATGTCACAGTCTAGCACATTAGCCACTGCACCGCAAGGACTCCCTGATTACTATATAATGAGCATTTAATCATATTTACCAACCCCTCCGCTCAGGCAGGATATGACACAAGGTCAGTTTTTAAGCGGAGTTTAACACGTTTGAACTCAGTTTTCCTTCTCCTAGACTAGTTGCCTCACCAAGGCTGAAGAACCTAGTCTGTCCTACTATTTACCCATAGCTGGAGGGAGAATAATTGGATTTATACCTTTCCCAAGGGTATTAGTGCTATGTGAAATGCAATCAGTCTCGTCAAGGTTTTGAACTCGTGTCGCCGTGTCTATTTCCTACGACGATAACCATTACACCACAGGCACCTCATAATGAGCTTTTAATAGTTATCTTAGGTGTTACAGATAGAAATACATGTTTATGAATAGTGATCTCTTGAATTTTAAATTCAGCACTCATGCAGGCACTAGCTGTGAGTGAGTGAGTGGAAAGTACGTCTTTGAAATAACTATTTCAGTTACCATTTTAGTTGCAAGGGTATCTATGAAAGTTTTGAGATAAATTTTTCATAAATTTAAATTTTGGATTATTTGTTTTTTTCAACTTTTCTTCATATTGTCGGATTTATTTTCTTATTCATTTCTATATATATATATATATATATATATATATATATATATAAATGTGATATCTTTAATAATATAGCAGATTAGTGAATTAACAACACAGAGCATGGCTTTGTGCTAGGCCCTGTAGGTGGCCTGGTCACATCATGACAGGTTCACTACACTCACACTCTATTACATTATTACAGATTCACAACATATATTGCATAATACTGATCATCTATTATAACCAGGCCATTGGCCTAATGAGTAGAGTGTTCACCAATGGTCCAGGAGTCCGGGGTTCAATTCCAGGTCAAGTCAAACCAAAGACTCAAAAAATGCTATTTGATGCCACCTTGCTTAACACTCAGCATTATAAGGTAAGGATCAAGGATAAAGTGGAGCAATCCAGGGAATGGAGTAACGCCCTCCCCTACACTTCAGTGTAGTAGCTATTGAAAAGGGAGCCTTTGGGTCACTCTCAACTAAGGTCGCCAACTTTACTTTTTACTTTATTATAACCCTTACCAATTATCATTTACTTTTTACCTGGTATGTAATAACTTTTACACATCACTTTTCCTTTTACCTATTTATTTACTGTAGCCGAAGCTATGAGGGTTTAAATAGTACCACTAGTCTTCTACAAGGATGGCTTTAAAATTAAATAGAATTCATTCATTTTGGAGAATTCTGTATAATTGTACTTGTGGTATTTGCTTATTTCAGACAAATATTTTTGGCTTCAACCTTTATTTAATGCCAAAGCCATCCTCATAGAAGAACAGTAGTGATGGGATTTTACCGATAGATGGGGAAACAAGGGGGTTCATACCTTTCTCAAAGTTATTAGTCCAAAAGTGAACATAATAGTGTGACTGGAGTTCAAACTTGCTTACTACGATGTCACAGTCCAGAATGTCAACCATTACACCATAGGGACTCCTCCTCTAATATCTTCATTAATGTTTTAACAATATTTATCTTATATGCTCTCTAATAGATGAAAATATCAGTGTATTTCTATCTATTGTTTTATTTGATTTAAAGATTGTTTTATACTTTTTAAAGTGTTTCTCATTATTTTCCATAGAAATGAGATGAATATACAATGCAAATCATTTATTACAGGATCCCTGTGATTGACTATGAAATGTTTCAGTCATGTATGAATTTTAAATAATGCCTTTGATTTTTTTCCTACATTCTAAAATGCAAGTAAACAGAATTGTTAAGAAATTATTATGATTTTAGTTTGTTTAAATACAACTAAAACCTCACATGATTATAATAAAAAAAAAAAAGAAAGAAGGGGATGAATTCATGTGTGTTGATATAGAATATAAGTTTAAAATAAAATAAAATAAAATTATGACCCCCCCCTCACACACACAACGTCCGACAAGAAAAATATCAATAATTTTAAGAGTTATTAACATACAAAGCTTAGTTCAGATATTTAGACTTCTTTTTAGTGTTGATATTATTACCATAACTTTTATTGGATCCATTTTTTTTAGACTTTTCTCATTCCTTATGAATTATATATGAATATATATATAACGATTCCTTTCGAGGCCAACATCAACAAAGTACGAAGACCTACATGAACAGTGTATTAAGAATGGCTGGTCAACAGACATATTTCCTCTTGAGATTGGATGTCAAGGTTTTATTTCGAACTCAACCTCTACATTTTTAACCAAACTTGGACTTTCACCAGCAGAGAAGAGGGAATATACAAAAAAGATCCAAAACAAGACTGTAACTGCATCTGAACAGATATGGCATTTGTATAGATCAAACACCATCCAATAAAGTCTGGTAGTATTGTGAGATACTGCTGGGGTGCCCTGGGTTAGTGGTAATGATGCTTCAGCCCTGAAACCATGCCTGAACCCAGGGTCATCATCTGATGAAGACTTTATTAGAAGCAAAACTGCCTTTTTTTGTAGCAGTTCTTGTATAATATATATATATATATATATATATATATATATATATATCCCATAACCTGGTTTGGTCATTGGTACACAACTCATGTAGCATGTCTTGGCCAGGTAGAGCCCATCCTTCTCCAGGTTAACAACTGATGTGAATTCAGAGTTTTCCTTCTCCTAGACCAGTTGCCATACCACGATTAAATTTTGGTTTAGTTTCTTAGTTTTAATGATATATCAACCTTCATTAGTTATTTAATGCCAAGGAAATCCAAGGATAGTACTCATACTATTTTACTGATAAGTTGAGCCCAATTTGCACTACTATTTACCCATAGCTGGAGGGAGTATAGTTGGATTCATACCTTTCCCAAGAGTATTAGTTCTATATGAAATGCAAACAGCTTCATTCAGGTTTTGAACTCGGGTAGCCAAGTCCACTTCCTATGATGATAATTATTGTACCACAAGCACTTCCATTTGTAAAGCTGTTACAGTATAGGGATCAGGACCTACTGGTATAAGTAAAGTTGTCGTTATAGAATAATCAAGGAGAAACATATTAAAGTTTGGAATTAAATTTGACACAGAGAAAGAAAAAGAAAGTTCAGAAAATAAGATTGCCATGATTTGATAGACATCTTGTCTCATCAGAATACAAATGATTTTATTATCGAAAGCAAATGTAGATTAAAGGAGTTGTAGTTGGCGACCATAGTCGAGGGTAACCCGAAGGCTCCCTTTTCGATAGCTACTACACCAAGGTGTAGGGGAGGGCGCTACTCCTTCCCTGGATTGCTCTACTTTACCCTTGATCCGTACCTTATAATGCTGAGTGTTAAGCAAGGAGGCATCAAGTACCATTTTTTGAGTCTTTGGTATGACTCGACCTGGGATTGAACCCAGGTCTCCCAGGCCATTGGCGGAGACTCTAACCCCTAGGCCAATGTCCGGTATAAATAACTTTAGATTAAAGGAAGAGAATCAAAATAGTTTATGTAAAGCATCTGAATGTATAATTTTAGGATTTAACTGTATCAGTAATTTTTTTTTAGTCATATCTTTTAGTACTCCACATTCTATAAGTATTACTTTAGTTGATATTTTAGGGCATATCAACCCTTGTTGGGTATTTAATGGCAAATCCTATTTATATATGATTTGTAAGCAAATAGTTTGTAAGTAAATCTTTTTTTAAAGTTGTTAGAGCTCATTTGTTTGCACACTGTTAAATGGTTTCAAGTATTGCTATTTAACATTAATAATTCTATTTGATATTAATCATTTGTTTGCACACTCTTAAATGGTTTCAAGTATTGCTATTTAACACTAATAATTCTATTTGATATTAATCATTTATTTGCACACTGTTAAATGGTTTCATCTATTGCTATTTAACACTAATAATTCTATTTGGTATTAATCATTTATTTGCATACTGTTAAATGGTTTCAAGTATTGCTATTTGACACTAATAATTCTATTTGATATTAATGATTTGTTTGCACACTGTTAAATGGTTTCAAGTATTTTTATTTAATTCTCTTTAATATTAATCCTTTGTTTTCACGCAGTTAAATGGTTTCATGTATAAATATTTATATTTGATATCAATCATTTGTTTGCACACTGTTAAATGGTTTCAAGTATTTTTATTTAATTCTCTTTAATATTAATCCTTTGTTTTCACGCAGTTAAATGGTTTCATGTATAAATATTTATATTTGATATCAATCATTTATTTGCACACTGTGAAATGGTTTCAAGTATTGCTATTTAACACTAATAATTTAATATTAATCATTAGAAATAGAAACACACACTGAAGAGGAAGAATTTTCTTGTAAACTTTGTGGATCCACATTTCCCAAGAGTTCTAATTAGACAATGCATTTGCATACAGACATGAGAGAAACTACTTTCTTGTGAAGTCTCTTAATCTGCACACAGTTAAATGGTTTCAAGTATTGTTATCTAGCACTAATAATTCTATTCAATATTAATCATTTGCTTGCATACAGTTAAATAGTTTCCAGCATTGCTATTTAACATCAATATTTCTATTTAATATTCATCATTTGTTTGCACAGTTAAATGATTTCAAGTATTGCTATTTAACATTAATAATTCTATTTAATATCAATCATTTGCTTGCACACAGTTAAATGCTTCCTAGTATTCCTACCCAAAACAACCAAACCAAATAACAGGATAAGTTTCTATCTCCTGTTTACTTTTCTTTTAGCATTGTATACGAAATGATTAAACTTTTTTCTTTGGGCCACATTTTCAGAATGAACATTTGCTTGTGCCTTGCCAAATTTTATGTGATATAAAGTTCATTGAAATTTTTTTTAAAGACTAAAGCACATTGAATATAATATATAATACAAATAAATTATGATTAAAGTATACAAATTTAACGAAAGATATGAGGTTTTTTTTTATAAGTAATTAAGCTTATATTAGACCTAATTTGAGAAAAACAAACTCTCATTTCATAGTCAATAAAAATAAACTTATCCTTTTTTTTTTGGCTTTTGATATTGAAAAGGCATAAGCAGTCCTAGGGCAAAGAAGATCCTGAGAGAGAGAGAGAGAGAGAGAGAGAGAGCGAGAGAGTTAAAGGGGGATAACCACAGATTCGAATTCAGATTGTTATCATTGATAACTCTCACCTCCAATTTGTAGACTCTAGTTGTAAAGTAAAAGTCAAGTTGGTGACCAGAAGGCTCCCTTTTCAATAGCTACTACATGGAGGTGTAAGGGAGGGTGCTACTCCTTTCCCTGGATTGCTCCACTTTACCCTTGATATGTATCTTATATTGCTGAGTGTTAAGCAAGGAGGTATCAAGTAGCATTTTTTAAGTCTTTGGTATGATGCGACCTGGGATTGAACCCAGATCTCCCAGACCATTGGCAAACACTCTACCCACTAGGCCAATGAGTATGCAAAAAAATATCACCATGATAAAATCAGTCAATAATTATTTATAACTATTTATACTGGGACTCATGCATCCAATTACAAGTAATCTATAATATCATCTTAAATTTTGAAACCATGTGAATTTTTTGGAACTTTCTAAATTTTTAGTTGTTTTAAAATCATTCTGCATCACCTTCTACCTCTTCCATTGCTCCTATGTAGTGCACCACACCATTTAGGAACCAATGGATTAAGATAATGTAGGATTACAGAATGTGTTTTCAAATTAACTTCCTACTTTTGGTAGATAATCGTAAAGGCTCCCACAGGAAAACCCATAATTATTCCAAACTTCATTTTATTTTTGTGAAGTGAGTAGAAGTTTGTAAGGTCATTTTCATTTAATCCACGAGTTCTTTCTTGTCAATTTTACATCTGGATTTTTAAAAAATATATCCTCTCCAAATAAATATTTATTGAATACAGAATACTAAAATAAATAAGACTGAAAACTATCTTTCCACAGTGATACAGTTAAACTTAAAAATTAAGAGTTCAGATGATTTGCCTTAATCATGCTTCTCTCCTCTCTGATGTAAATACATTTTTAGTAATAGAACCATTTGCTTTCAGGTGATATTAGAACTAATAAAAAAAGATCAAGATAATATATAGAAAGTGCTATGATTTAAGAGTATTCTATAGTCGACTTACATCCAGACTTTTTTACAATATATCCCCATTACTCACCAAATAAATACTTATAGAATACAGAATACTAAAAGATATGACCGTAAAAAAAAAGAATAAATAAAATTGATTGATCAAGTTAAATTCTAATATTTGACTTTATATAAATGATTACAATTTTTTTCCTTTTATGTAAATTTATTTTTGTTAATAAAACCATTTGCATTCTGAAACTGTGTCTGTACTAGAGTATGGTTGGATCATTTTGGACTTTAACAAAATTCCTAGAGAAAAATCTTAATGGGAAATACTGAAAAATGCTGTTTTGAACAAATCTTGGAAGGAGCAACTTACAAAAATAGCAGCTTCACGGCCACTTATCTCCCATCTCACAAATAATCATGGTAAAACTAGCAGAAGATGCTGGAGAAGTAAGGATAAATTAATAAGAGACATTCTCCTATGAACTCCTACACATGGACACACTAATGTTGACCAACCAGTATAAAATTATATTCGACTGTGTAGACACTAGATGCCGTCTAGAGGACTTGCTAAGAGTCAAAGGAATCTGTACTGTCAGCACAACTTGATGATGATAACTCTAGCAATCTGATTTTCCAAACTAATTTTTTCAGTACTTATCATTTCAAACTATATATTTAACATATCTTCAAACTGAATCAGCATCAAAACTTACTATGTTTATATTTCAGATCCTACTTTTTTATGTATAATACATATTTGTACCAATTTTAAATTGCATATATATTATTTATATATATTCTTCTTTTAAGGAGGCATCCATAGTGTAATGGTTACTATTATAGGAAATGGACATGGCAATGAAAGTTCAAATGATGAGGCTGTTTGCATTTTATATAGCGGTAATACCCTTTTTTTTGTTTTTCTTCATCATACAACGTGTGAAAGCACGTGCGATACCCTACCCTCATCAGCCGCCAACGAGGGTGATAACACAGTTTCGGTAGCTCAAGGCGGTACTGCCACTCCTGGCGCTACCGAGCAGCTTTTGCCACCGGATAGGGTATTCAAAAAATAGGAAAAGTATGAATCCAAATATTCTCTCCAGGCTATGAGTAATTGGCCAGGCAAACTGGGCTCTTTAACCACCATGACAACCTCCGTCTAGGAGAAGGAATTGAAGCCTGTTAAATTCTGTTTAAATTGATCTTGAGTTGCATCTTGCTCATGTGGAGGGGTTGGTAAATATATATATTATTTTTTTGGCAGGCTCCTATAATAATACTTAAAACAAAATAATTCTGGCAGGTATTGGAAAAAAGGAGAGAAAAAAAACAAATTTTACAAAGTTAGCTTTCATTTTATGTACAAAATTAGAAACATGTAAAATGACAAGACTTTTATAGTAGCTGTATATATTTTTTTTTCCGTTATTATTCTCTAAACATTGCAGATGGTCGCTATACTCATAATATTTCAGCTGCTGTACTCTCTGGCCAAAATGAGTATAGCAGCAGTCAGGACCAGGAAAAACTAGGTTTGTAGAAGATGAAGTGGTAGTAATTAGTAGCATTATTATTATTATTATTATTATTGGTGGTAGTGGTGCTGCTGCTGCTGATACTTGTATTACTACCATGTATAGAGAATAATAAAAATAACAATGCCTCATCTCAGAAATATAGAAGGGTATTTTTTTTCTGGTTGGATATTTATGTGAAGATGACTAAAAGTGAACACAGTGGATACTAGTAAAAATAGAAGAAAAAAAAAAAGACAAAATGTTAGTCCAAACAAATAACACATTTTATGCTACTTGGTTACCATGGAGTGTTACAAGTACAGAATATATTGAATTTGGTGACATGTTTATTCTTTAACAATAATTTTAACTAAGATCACGCTGTTTGTTTTGAGGAATAGCACAAGAGAGAAAACTTGAGGTGCTGTCAATCCAACCAGAACTCCAGCGAGGAACAAGTGAGGATGCTGTTGACCACCCAAAGTTGTTCTCCGGGATCTGTGATGTTCTTTGTTGGAGACAGGTAGAGGTGACCCATTTTGAGATGATCGATGAGGATTGCTGTTTGAGAGTCGGAGGCTGCGATTCATGATGTCTATGACTTCCACCACCGTTACCATTGGTAGGATGGTGCTGGTGGTTATGATCTTCTATAGATTGTTGGTGAGGATGATGATGATGGTGGTGGTGGTGGTGATTATTGTTGTGATGCTGGTGATGCTGATTGTGCTGGATAGATTTGCTGGGATGGAGATGATGGGGAGGATGATGATGATGATGATGAGATTGGTGGCTATTATTACTTTCCTCGTCTTTTGTGGTGGAAGATAAAGTATTCTGTACATTTAAAAACTCTGAGACATTCCCACAACCATTCTTATTACTACTGCTACTACCACCGCCACCACCACCACCACTATTACTACTACTACCTTCAACGTTATTGACTTGTCCATTTCTGCCCTCGTTGTCAGACCCGTCACTCACTTCTTTGCTCCCACGTTTGTTGCAGCCTTTCGCTGTATTATTAGCATGAGTCCTCACGTGGTTCTTCAGTGTGGCTCTCTGAGAGAAGGCACGTTGACAAATCTCGCAGTGGAATGGCTTTTCTCCAGTATGGATACGCCGGTGGTTATCCAGGCTAGCACGCTGAGTAAATGCTTTGCAGCAGAAATTGCATGTGAAGGGCTTTACTCCTGTGTGTGTGCGTAGATGATTGTCAAGACTTGCCTTCTGTGAGAATACCTTACTGCAGATGGAGCAGTCGAACGTCCGTAAACTACGGGCATGGATTCGCTGCTCGACCGGGTCAAGCATGTTCAGGGCAGCAATACCTCCAATGTGGGGGTGGGGGTGGTGGTGGTTGTTGGAACGACCAAGCTGGTTGAGGTTGTACTGTCCTGCAAAGGTCATATTTGGGGCGCAAAAAGCAAGTTGTGTTGGCTGATTTGAGCCTCTGTCATTGTTGTTTAATTCAGTACTCTTGCTGCTGCTGCCGCTGCTGCTGCTGCTGTTGTTGTTGCTGCGTTTGTTGTCCTTGTTGCTCAGTTGGTTATTAGCAAATGGAGATTTTTTGTTGGGCAGGTTTGAGTCTGCAGAGTTACGTCTATTCTTCTCTGTATCCTTATATGGGAAAGCCGAATGGCCACTTGTTTCAGGTGCCTCATGGGGCGATGTTGGCTGGCTATTAGAGTCAGATATGCTTAATGTGGGCTGGCAACTAGCATAATTTTTATTTGATGTACATAGATGACGAGTTCCTGAAGGTAAAGATGGTGAAAAAGCTTGTTCTGAACTATTATTAGTATTATTATTATTATTCGTATTATTAAAATTCATCAGGCCAGGTCTTGGCGGAAACACAACCATATCAGGACCAGGAAAAACTGGGTTTGTAGAGGATGAAGTGGTAGTGGTAGCAGCATTACTATTATCATCATTATTACTATTACTGTTATTGGTAGTGGTGCTGCTGCTGATACTTGTATTACTACCATTATTATTACCAATGATACTATTGTTATAGTTCATCTTATTTAAAAGGTTATCATGGTTAAGTTTATTTGTGAAGTGTGTACGTTCATGATTGATCAGAGTAGCCCTCTGTGAAAAGCATTTGCCACAGAAGAAGCAACAAAAGGGCCTCTCTCCAGTATGTATACGTTTGTGATTGTCCAGGTTAGCTCGTTGAGCAAATGATTTGGAACAGTACAAGCAAACAAAGGGTTTCTCACCAGTGTGTGTACGTCTATGGTTGTCTAATGATGTACGCTGGCTGAAAGCCCGTGGGCAATCAGGACACGCAAAAGGACGTACACCTGTGTGTGTCAGCTCATGTGAACGTAGACGATCACGTTTTGGGAACGCCTTGGCACAATAGGTGCAACTGAAGTGCTTTTCAGAGTCTTGTGTTCGTTCATGAGTGTTGAATGTTGATCGTCGGGCAAATGCTTTACGGCAAACCTGACATTTGTAGGGTTTGTTGTTGTTGTTGTTATTATTATTATTATTATTATTCCCACCGTTGTTTTTGTTGATATTAGATTGGTGATGGCTTTCATGGGCACCTAGTTGACTAGTTGAATTTTCAAGTGTCTTCGTCTCTGATAATGGAGAATCTGATTCCATTTGTGGGGGTGAGTTTTGGTTTGTCATGTTTTGTGTTTGTGGACTTGAATCTGATTCACACTCATGTTGGTGAGGGTGTTGGTGATGATGGTTGTGGTGGTGGTGGTGGTGATGGTGGTGGTCACTATCTTCATCTTTGCTAGTTGATCTGTCCTTCAAAGAGAGAGATTGAATATGCTGTAGTTGGTGATTCTGTGAATGATGATGGTGATGATGAAGATGTGATTGCTGGCTGCTGGCAGGTGTCATGGGTACCTGGGTGGGCACTGTGGTTGAGGTTAGGTTGAATTGATGGTTTCCCATTGCATAAAGTGGTTGGAATGCATACATTTTAGCAATGGTGTTGATAGCAGCGGTGAACAAAAGAATAGAAATTCAAGGGATGATTGAAGGTGTTTGTGAAGATGACAGTCACCTGCCTGCATGTGTCCAGTTGTAAAGATATATGTATGTATGTATATATATATATATATATATATATATATATATATAAAAGTAGCAAGTCTAGAATTGAACTTGATGAATAGTTGCAGATATATAAAAAATTGATTTAGGCTGAGGTTTTAGATTAATTACCCAAATCATCAATCACATACAAATCAATAACTATTTTTTCAGTAGTTGTGTATTTTTTGTTTGTTATTATTTGTAAATAATTTAAAGTCAGATATTTTAAGATGTTATGTCTGTCAGTATTGCGTATTTTAATAATTATGTGCATCAGTGTTTTAATATCAGAACTTGTATATAATGAAGTGTATGTATGGGGTAGTGTACTTGCAAGTGAATTACTGTACATATTAATGTTGTGTTGGATTAATACAAATCTTAAAGTGTATGTATCTATAACAATGTATATTTACATTTTAGCATTATTGGGTATATAAAGCATTTTAAGAATATACCTGAATATCTGGCTGATTGTGTGTGTTAGAATTAGCACTTGCGTGTACTTAAAAAATAACAAGTAAGCAATTAGGCTGACCCATGGGAGTGAAAGAGTTTACCCAAAGTCTAGATGCTCAAACACAGACATGGAACAACCAGTTCTAAGAGTTAAAGAATCAAATACTTGATCAGAAAACTCAAATTCATATGAATGCATATGACTAAGTTATTCATGTACTGGATGAAGTACTCATCCATTATAAGTAAGAATTGGGTCACTAACAGGCAAATGTCACAAATCCTTTCTACTTATTTCATTTTTCTAAACAATGTCTATTTTTCAATCTTTGTTGTCAAATAAAAGATTGAGACTGAATAGTTACAAATGGTAATTGTTACTATGAAAAATAAATCCACATAACAGAAAAAGAGATTTACCAATTATATTTTTATATCACCAAATAATATTGTTCCTGTGAAAAATTTCATAGTGCTTTGGAGAAATATTTTTAAAACATTTTTTTTTGCTTTTTATTCAGATTGTTAGTCTTAACTAAGTAATAATACAATGTAATTATTTTATTAGTCTTAACTAAGCAATGATACTATGTAATTATTTTATTAGTTTTAACTAAGTAATAATACGATGTAATTATTTTATTAGTTTTAACTAAGTAATAATACTATGTAATTATTTTATTCGTTTTAACTAAGTAATAATACTATGTAATCATTTTATTAGTTTTAACTAAGCAATAATACTATGTAATTATTTTATTAGTTTTAACTAAGTAATAATACAATGTAATTATTCTAATAGTCTTAACTAAGCAATAATACTATGTAATTATTTTATTAGTTTTAACTAACTTTAATTAATTTATATCTCCAGCGTATAAGTATTAATTAGTAATGTACAATTAAATGCAAATAATTCTTTTAATAAGACAATTCATTAATTAAGAAAATTAAAGTTTGGAAATTTAAATTCTGTACAATTAGTTGCATCTTGTAGTAACATGGCTTCATGTTGATTATTGTTAGAGACTATATAAATGAGAGTTCTTGCCTCCTTTTCCTGAAAAGAATAAAATTTCTTTATGTTAAAACCTTTCTCTTCATCCAATAAATATACATGAATCATCTGTATATGATAGACAAATTCTTGTAAATTATTACTATAGATAAAGATGAAATGTGCATTGCCACAAGTTTGTGTATATATTAAAGCAAGTTATTTATAGCATGTGTGCAAAAGAAGTAATCAAAGAGATTTTTTATTTAAAACTTGATGTGAGTTTGATAGAATGTTTGACTTATTGTTGATGTTGAATTGGCATAAGCAGATAATTATACCTTTTAGTATATATATATGTATGTTTTTGAGTTAAAGTGTGTATATGTGTATGGTCAAGAAGAAATGTATAAGTTTCTTATTTATGAGTTAAAACAGTATTTATGCAAAAATACTTCAGTATTGGAAAGGATCAGACAATCTGAAAAATTAAGTTCAATGCAAAAAGTTACTTACTACCCAAAGTTATATGATTATATTTCTTTTCCTATTCAAATGATCTATTTTCTTAGGGGTTAGAAAAAATATATATAAATGGTAGTTGATGAGTGAGGTGGCTATATCAGGTGATGATCATCTTGGTCATGTAGGTTAAGTTCCTTTATCCTTGAAGAGATCTTATAAATGGGATGTAATTGTACAAGCAAGGAAAAACCTGGCAAAGGATAAAAAAACAAAAATTCAATAAGGTATAAAGTTTGTACAAATAATAAAAAACATTTCTTTATCAGGACCATAACTGTAAACTTTCTAACAAAACACTGAAGAGTAATATTGGGACTTCTCACTGAAATTTGAACTCTCAACTTTTTGAGAGATTACAACTTTGTTAAAATGCATTTTTCATTAATCAGAATAAAACATGCTGCAATCAGATTGTAACTAATATCATGGAAACACAACTTCTAATATTTCCCCCAAATGACCTCTTGTCTATATCACTAAGGCTCCTCCATTTTTGGTCAGATTTCAACCAAACTTTCAGTAATTGTTAGTCATGCCTATAAAGGTTTCGAACTATATTCAACAAAGATTAATTAGTTTTACTACTCAAAATGAATTTCGATTGATTTTAACATCATATCAACCAATCTAGGAGTATTTTAACATCACATCAACCAATCTTGGAGTATTTTATGCCTAGAGGTTAAGTAATCATGTACATTGTAAACCTATAATTACATTTTTTGTATCGTCATTTATTAAGAGTTATATGATATCAAGTATTCATATATATATACCGGGCCATTGGCCTAATGAGAATGTGTTCGCCAAGACTCAAAAAATGGTACTTGATGCCACTTTGCTTAACACTCAGCATTATAAGGTAAAGATCAAGGGTAAAGTGGAGCAATCCAGGGAATGGAGTAGTGCCCTCCTCTACGCCTCGGTGTTGTAGCTATTGAAAAGGGAGCCTTTGGGTCACTCTCAACTAAGGTCACCAACTTTACTTTTTCATATATATAAAGTAAAGTTGGTGACTGTAGTTGAAGGTAACCTAAAGGCTTCCTTTTCATTAGCTACTACACCGAGGTATAGAGGAAAGCACTACTCTTTTCATTGGATTGCTCCACTTTACCCTTGATCTGTATCTTATAATAATGAGTGTTAAGCAAGGTGGCATCAAGTACCATTTTTTAAGTCTTTGGTATTACTCGACCTGAGATTGAACCCTGGTCTTCTGGGCCATTGGCGAACACTCTACCCACTAGGCCAATGGGCTGATATTCAAGTATAAAACACAGTTATATGATATCAGGTATTCCTCTCATACAAATAATTTGCTCATATTTAAATGGCTGCAAGTATTCCTATCTAATAATGATAATTTAAACCAAATTATATCGTTTCAATTAACAATTTCTATCAAATTATAGTTATTTGCTTGCACACAGTTATATGGTTTCAAGTAACTAATAATAATCCTTAGAAAACAACTATAGCTTCAAGTAACCATTACCAACACAAGTAATTTACACAAAGTTACATGGTATAAAGTATTCCCATCAAACACAATTTTTAAATAGATCTATTTGACTCATAGATGGAGTCTTGGGAGTAATGGTAATTTAGGGGTACTCAACACCCTCCAGAACTCAGAAATATAGCCTCACTACCAGATGTAGTTGAGTGCTATACCCAGGACACTCCATGAAATGAAACTACATCCTGTGCCAATAAAATGTCAAGTAATCCTAAAAAGCTATGTCATGTTCATTTCCATACAGAGCAGATAAAACTACAGTAGAAAGAAATTTTTCATACAAAAATATATATCTTAGTAGCTCTATGAACTTGAACATTTGGAAACTTTTTTTTTTTATCAAACAGGAACACATACATTACAAGCAAATGTTGTATATCCAGAAGTTCTCTTCATGATAAGAATATTTGTAATATTAGATTTTGAAAATGAGATGCATGTTAGGTATTAATATTTTAATACAAAGTACTTTATGAACCTAAGTGACCATTTTAAAACCTGTATGTACAGTGTGACCAGGATATAAGAGAGATTTTTCTCTGGTCCCAAATTAGAGCCTGAGTTACCTAAACAAAATAGACCAAACTCGGATATAAGATACTTATTCTAAGTGACCATTTTAAAACCTGTATGTACAGTGTGACCAGGATATAAGAGAGATTTTTCTCTGGTCCCAAATTAGAGCCTGAGTTACCTAAACAAAATAGACCAAACTCGGATATAAGATACTTATTCTAAGTGACCATTTTAAAACCTGTATGTACAGTGTGACCAGGATATAAGAGAGATTTTTCTCTGGTCCCAAATTAGAGCCTGAGTTACCTAAACAAAATAGACCAAACTCGGATATAAGATACTTATTCTAAGTGACCATTTTAAAACCTGTATGTACAGTGTGACCAGGATATAAGAGAGATTTTTCTCTGGTCCCAAATTAGA
This sequence comes from Sepioteuthis lessoniana, assembly GCA_963585895.1. NCBI lineage: Eukaryota > Metazoa > Mollusca > Cephalopoda > Myopsida > Loliginidae > Sepioteuthis > Sepioteuthis lessoniana. Next base: position 76,166,708 of record OY757908.1, read on the forward strand.
GCCTGAGTTACCTAAACAAAATAGACCAAACTCGGATATAAGATACTTATTCTAAGTGACCATTTTAAAACCTGTATGTACAGTGTGACCAGGATATAAGAGAGATTTTTCTCTGGTCCCAAATTAGAGCCTGAGTTACCTAAACAAAATAGACCAAACTCGGATATAAGATACTTATTCTAAGTGACCATTTTAAAACCTGTATGTACAGTGTGACCAGGATATAAGAGAGATTTTTCTCTGGTCCCAAATTAGAGCCTGAGTTACCTAAACAAAATAGACCAAACTCGGATATAAGATACTTATTCTAAGTGACCATTTTAAAACCTGTATGTACAGTGTGACCAGGATATAAGAGAGATTTTTCTCTGGTCCCAAATTAGAGCCTGAGTTACCTAAACAAAATAGACCAAACTCGGATATAAGATACTTATTCTAAGTGACCATTTTAAAACCTGTATGTACAGTGTGACCAGGATATAAGAGAGATTTTTCTCTGGTCCCAAATTAGAGCCTGAGTTACCTAAACAAAATAGACCAAACTCGGATATAAGATACTTATTCTAAGTGACCATTTTAAAACCTGTATGTACAGTGTGACCAGGATATAAGAGAGATTTTTCTCTGGTCCCAAATTAGAGCCTGAGTTACCTAAACAAAATAGACCAAACTCGGATATAAGATACTTATTCTAAGTGACCATTTTAAAACCTGTATGTACAGTGTGACCAGGATATAAGAGAGATTTTTCTCTGGTCCCAAATTAGAGCCTGAGTTACCTAAACAAAATAGACCAAACTCGGATATAAGATACTTATTCTAAGTGACCATTTTAAAACCTGTATGTACAGTGTGACCAGGATATAAGAGAGATTTTTCTCTGGTCCCAAATTAGAGCCTGAGTTACCTAAACAAAATAGACCAAACTCGGATATAAGATACTTATTCTACGGTCCCGACAACTCTCTAATATCCGGGTTACACTGTAATATGGGTAAGTACTGCTTGTATACATAACTAACTTCATTCTATTCTTATGGCTTCTATGTAAACAAGTATATATGCATTCATCTTCTGTGTATGCTATAAATACATAGAGGGAAATTTTAAAGAGAAAATGAGATGACAAAAAGAAAATTTCTTGCTGGTATACAAAAACTCCAAAAATCTAGCTAATACAAATTCCAATGTATTATTTTTTATCCTGCAAACTTGTTGGGGACTATAAAACAGAAACCAAACTATGTCTGTGATGATGCTATAGTTCCAGTAGGTTTTTATGTGGTGATGTTGCTAGCCTCACACACCCTGGATTTTAATTCAGTGTTTTTACTTCTCTAAGAAAGGTTGCCTTCAAGACTTGAATCATAACTGGTTATAATGACTTGATCAAGACTTAGATCACAGCGGGTTATAATGATCAGGACTTGAATCATAACTGGTTATGAGGACTAGATCAAGACTTGGATCATAGCTGGTTATAATGACTTGATCAAGACTTAGATCATAAGGACTAAATAATTACACAATACAGGGATTCAACAGACAACAGATTTTTGAAAAATAAAAAATTAGGATTATTATAATACTGAAGAATGCTGGATAAATTTACTGAAAGGTCTTTCCTACTCCTTTCCAGGCAACAACAGCTCCCTAATGTAAAGGAGTAAAAGTAAAATTTTAAAGAGCTGAGCTATTTTTAGCACTCTATGAGTATTGGCTAAATACCAATACAAATACTCCTGCTGCAGTCTCACAAGGTGAAATAAATGAAATGTGTGATTAGAAAATGAAATAATTTTCCAAAATTTATTAACACACATTCTTGCAAAGAGCATTTTATACTATTTTTTTTATCATTGCAGAGATATAAAGTAAAGCTATTTTTTATGTACTGATTTCAAATATTATTACAGTTGATAGCTTCCTTTATCACAAAATATAGGTTGATATTAAAAAATTTGTTATTACAGCAATACCTTGAATAGAGAGATTGATTTGCTATGAAATTTTATTCAGACTATTCAGGCATTGGTTGCCTGTAGTATAGTGGTTAATTTAGGAAATGAACTCAACAAGCCAAGTTTAAAATTTGTACAAAACTGTTTGCATTCCACTTATATGCTAATGCCCTTGGGAAAAGCATAAATAGTAGGGCAGATTGGGCTCTTTAGCCTTAGTAAGACAAACAGTCTAGGAGAAGGAAAAAACTCTGAATTCAAAATCTGGAGGTGTTGGTCACAAAAACCTATACGCTTAACAGTTATTGTTGATGGAATTGTAATCAGTGATCCAAGTTCAAAACCTGGACAAGGCTGTTTGCATTTCACTTTGTGCTAATGCCCTTAGGAAAGGCATGATTCCATCAGTTCTCCCTCCAGTTATGGGTAAATAGTAGGGCAGAACTTGGTTAAAAAAACAGTCTGTGAGAAAGAAAGTTCTATAATCAAACCAGCTGGACTCTGCTTAACAACTGATTCTTGTGTCACATCTTTTCTCGTAACACAGGGGTTTAGGAGATACATAACTTGTTGTAGACTGCAGCACCATCACAAACAGGGGCCCAAGACATCTATATTACATTCAAAACTGCACTGTTTAAGGTCTTGGCTTAATGGATTATAATGCATTTAAAACAAAAGAAAAAAAAATCTTAGTCATCATAACTGATATATTATTGTAAAAATGGTTTGCTCATTTGGTTTAATAGCATATTAACCCTTGTGGGTTATTTAATGTCAAAATCTGTTTTATGTACATTATATATATATGCAGTATTTTTTCTTTAAAATAGGGGAAACAATAATGAAAAGACAAGTCATATACATTTAAATAAAGAGTAGCAGGAAGAACAAGTGAAAGAGTAATTTACAAGAAGAAAGAACTTTAACTAGAGGTAAGAGAAAGAATTGGTGGAAAAAGTGTTAAAGCCATTTTAGAATGTGGCTGCTATATTTGAAGTTGGTCTTGTTTAAGGAAGATTTGTTAATCTTTATATATAGAGCTTCAAGAATTTGGAGTTTTTGTTTGTGTAATACACAGGATATAGAGGTGTTTTTAATTAGAATTAGTTTTCAGTTAGAATCCCAAATCAAATATGTTTAGATATAAATAAAAGTGAGATTTGTAAGTAGATAGTTTGTAGGTAACTTTATTTTTAAATGAGTTAGAACTCATTTGTTTGCACACAGTTAAATGGCTTCAAGTATTGCTAACACTAATAATTCTAATATCAAACATTTATTTGCACACAGTTAAATGGTTCCAAGTATTACCATCTTACTGCAACTGAACCTCAACTACTGCTTTCTAGCACCTTTAAGATAAAATAAGGTTGGGTACTTGCTTGACACAAGAGCAATTTAAAGAATAAGGATGGGACAATCAAATAAGTGCTAGGGCTGGACATGGCTAGCCAATTGATCAGATTGAGGTTCTTCAACCACCCAGCCAGCCTAGCAAAGACCAAATTGGAATGTTGCAAGTCACTTGACTACTTCAGTTGCCAGGTCATGGACAGCTTAGCCACCAGGCTCCCATCCTCAAACATTACGGGTCAACACCCCACCCCTCAGCAGAAGGACAGTTGACATATTCTACAGCTGCAGCCAACAGGATGGAACTATTTTAATAGTAATATACCAAGCATTAAAAAATATTCAGGAAAAAAAAACTTTGCTGGCAATTTCAAAAAGTTTTATTTCCTTGAGAAATAATCTTTCAGTGTGAACCATACAAGATTGAAACCATGGGTATCCTATTGTAGTATAATGGTTAACAAGCTAGTCTAGCAGATAAATTGCTACTGTATAGTGAGTTTAATTCTCACTGGATGCCCTATACTTGCATCCTTGAGACAAATCTAAGTTATGCTGTTTTTGGGTTTGGTTTAGTTTGGTTTTATGGTACATCAACCATTGTAGGTTATTAATGCTAAATCCATTTTTATACATATAAACAGTTCTATTCCAAACAATTCAGTTTAGCATAAGTACACAGTTTAGTTCTATTTAATCCATAGATAGGACTCTATCAGGTGCTACCAATTTGGGCCAGAGTGGACTTGGGAGCGGTGGCAATGAAGGGGCACTCTGCATTCCCCAAAGCTCCAGCATTACTGGAACCTCACCATCAGATTGTTTAGTGTCATATCCAGGACACTCGTTGGGGGAGTCTTACCCCTCTGCAGAGAAGCAGTTGGAGTATTCGACAGCTCCAGCCAGCCGGGCAATTAGTTTTTTTGAGGCACCTTAAGTGGTGTAATGATTAGGAAGCTAGAGGGTGTTTGATTCTCACTCGTTCCCTCATACTTCTGGCCTTGTGTCACATCTAAGTTGAGTTTAGTAAATAATTACTAAATCAAAACCATTGCAAATCAAAACCACACTGCTCAAGGTATAACCAAGAGAGATCAAAGATGAAGAAATTTATCTATTTAATTAATTAAATGATGAAATAGTTATGAATATTATGAAAATAATTCAAAATAAACAAATAAGAAATTAATGAATTGCACCCATACAATTATAAAAATGCGCATAAAAATGAGTTTTTAAAAAGAAGTAATGAATGGGAATTGAATTTTTTTAGCGTAAATTTTATTTCATTTGTTAAATATTTTTTCTATAGATAATCAATTTTCTTTTTCAGATACAGTATTGGACAAAAAAAAAAAAAGATGAAGACAGTGAAAAAACGGCATCTTTTTTTTTTATTGACACAAATTTTAAAGAAACTTCAATATCTTAGACAAGAAATAATTTTCCTTAATCATTGTTGTCAAAATACTCTTATTAGTAGCAAAAAGTCATAATTTTCTGAAAAAAAAAAAAAAGATTGGAAATTTCTTATAATTTCCTTGATTTAATATCCTAATTTCTGATTAGTCCTTTGCAAATAACTTTTCACAACAATTAAGAGAACTTTCGCAACAATAATCAAGAAAAATAATTACTTCCTATGTGTGTCTAAAGGCATTGATGTTTCATTAAAATTCGTGGCAATAATAAAAAAATTGTTCAGTTTTTTTTTCTCCAATACTGGAACTGAATTTCTTTTTTGTCTTTAATATTGCCTATATATATATATATATATATATATATATATATATATATTAGAATATAAGTAACTCTTTTCTAAGTTACAGACGATCCCTCAATATTTTAATTTGTCAACCCTGTGCCCAAGTACTGCTGCAAACCCGCCTACTTAAGAATCAACGAGGATAGATGTCGCAAAAGAAAAAAAAAAATGTTTATATTATAGGTGAATTTGATAAATCTATTTAAGGGAAGATAGGGATTTTTTGTCTAATGCCAAATTAAAAAATAAAAGAAAACAAATAAATAAAGGAAAGAAAAGTCAATGTTTATTGTTTTGAGTTAAGTAGCATCCATTCTTTTCAGGATTTTTAAAACGTTTGTAAACAACACGACTCAGTTAAAAAAAAAAGCCACAAAAATCCATTCTATCTGGAATTTTTTCATTTGGTGATTTTATTTTAGAATTTTAATCATTTATGTGGCAGTTTATTCATTTCTATAATTACGTAATCGTACCAACGTGAAATAGAAAAAGTTTCCACACTAAATCTAAATTAAATTTAAACCAAATCACTTCTTTTCTATTGATATTTAAAAATGAGTTACATGCAGTTAAGTATTGTTTAAATTAATAATGAAATAAAAAGAAAGGAAGGAAATCGGTTAAAAGTTTAAGTAGTGGTGTAAATGCCCTGGCTGATTTTAGAAACTTTTTTTTTCATTGAAAATTCTTGTGTTTGTTCATTTTAAAGAAATGTTTGCGATGGAAAAGCATTTTCATGATTTCAAAAAATTGATTTAAAGACTGTTTAACATAAGTCAAATTTTTAAATATTTTGCGGATACGAACAAGATTGATCAAAACAAAAAATAAATCATCAGATTTGTACTTTAAAAGTTAAACAAATATAAAAAGTTGAAGACATTAATTCTTACATGATTCTTTATGTCGTATTGTTTTTTTTTACCTTCGAAATTTGTGTGAAAATTAAACAGAAGAGATTGACTAATTATGATTCCGTTGAATTTTTAAAAAAAATTTCGAGGGTTTTTTTATACACTTTTATAGACAATTTTTTAAAAAAAATAGATTAAAAACAATATTTTACTGTACATAAAACTTGTGACCCTGGCAAAGTGGTGATAACGATTTTGAAAATGAAAAAATGTTAGTGCTTGCTTGATTTCAAAACTAGTAAATACTATTACTACGTTTTACCAGGTGGTAACAACCAAACATTACAAACACACCTACTAACCTGTAATAATACCAACCAATTTCTTTTTGTGTAATACATGTAAATCCATTATTTTCTGCATTTATTACGAAAATCCGTTTTCGAAAAAAATCAGTCATTTAGGGTAAAAAATAATTATTATATGTTTTACAGGACGTTTTTTGGTTGTATTTTTTAAAATAAAAAAATCATTCATCTGTTTGGCCGGAGATACCTGTGCGGTCATCAAGTCAATGAATTTGCGGTATTTTAAAAATCTCAACTACATTTAGGTATGGCCACGTTGCATTAAAAAATGATGTACATATGAAACTATTCTACCAACTTTACGTGTATAGAAAATACACTACACGTAATACTTGCAACAACAAAAAAAGAAATTAGTTCTTTTTCTATGGTTGAGTTTGGCTGAGCGATCACTATCAATAACTGTTATTCTTGTGTAATCACAAACAGAAGATAACAAGTTTGTTTTGTCTTTTAGTAAGACAGTTATTATTATGACACTTACCATAACAGATGTACCTGGTTGCTCGTTGATTATGGACCAGGAAAGTAATATTGAATATAAAGTAAAAAGGGTTTGGGATTCCCAACAGCCTTTTTTTTCAGAATTTCTCGGTGTAGATATCAACAAGGGGCAGACAACTGTACCTCTTATATTACAGAAAACATTTGTTTTTATTTTTCAAGTATAAAGAAAATGCTATTTTTTAAAAACTTCATCTACTTATATTTCTTCAATACTAACAGTAAATTAGGAACATAGAACCTATTCCAAAAATCTCTTCTAGCTTGATGCTATACTGCTCATCTCAATAAAAGACTTCAGTATTTTATTAGCTTGCTGATAACTTAAAGAATTCTAATGAAATCCCTATTCTAATTAAAATTAATGCTCCCACAACTACTGCTATTGTTTCTTATCTTAATTCCTTAATGTTTCTATTTTTTAAGCTGATAAATAGAAATAAGAACGAAATGTTTATTACTTGTGTGATGAAGAGAAAAAATTTATGATAGTTCAGAAGAATTTTCGATAAAGTTTGCTTGGAAGGTGCTTCTAGTTATGTTGAGGTCAAGTTGTCTTGTGTGCAGAGAATTTTTGTTAATAGTGTCAATTTGTGTAGGAGTAGTGAGGGTTTAAATAGTGTGAGGACATTCCATTAACTTTAGTAACCATTTTCAGTACTGACAGGCCTTTCTAAAAGATCTTTGAGACAGGGTTCCAGAAATGGTCCACTTTTTAGCGTTTGACTTCAATTTTCAAGGAGGAGTCACTACCAAGTTGACAGGATTGAGGAATGTAGAAAAAGTTCCTATTCTGTCTTCTTTGTTAATTAGTTGTGTTGCATTTTTATCATGAGAATAAGAATTTTCAAAATCACTGGTTAACTTTTTTTACTCATACCATGAATGTGTGAGTTTTTTTTGTTTTTTTAATTTTTTTTATCAAAGAATAAATGTGGCCTCTATTTACACTCTCAAGTCATTTACTAACAGAAACAAGTTATACGATTGTGACAAATGAATTCATTCAAAATAACAAACTGAAAGAGGCTTGTATATAACAAACAAATACTTTTTGATTAGTCAAGGAAAAGCATAAAATATTTCACCTTAAAAGCTTGATGGCTACTGTATGTTGTTTTGAGCAAATCCTGGGTGCAGCACCCGACAAAAATCCATTTGTATGACCGCTTACCATCCATCACACAAACCATCTAATTAAGACAAGCAAAACATGCTGAATGCTGTTGGAGAAGTGAGCATGAACTCATAAGTGATGGTATACAATAGACACATAGATCTCTAATTCTATTTTTTTATGACAATATCTATTATGCTAAGCTCACCTGCATATGTATTTGTGTGTTGATACACTACTCTGTATGTGTGTGTGTGTGTGTGTGTGTGTGTGTGTGTCAACTTACTATATCCAGAAAAAAGGCCTTTTTCATTACAAATAAGTCAGTAACTCATAGTAGCATTGTACAATGAAAATGTTTCCAGGTTCCAGCATAATGAAACACAAACGACCTTGTCAAGAATTTAAACTCATGTCACCAACTTCATTTCCAATGATGATAACCATTATGCCATGAGTGCTTCCTTTTATTCATAAGGTATTGAAACTACTGATAAAAAAGAATTGAGAATTGCCACTGACTCATCTAGATGTCTAGACACCAACACTTTATATATGAGGGTCAGCTGAAAAGTTCTTATGCTCACGAAGATACTCTTGTGGAATGCAACAAAATGTGTTTTATTTTTCAATATAGTCTCTCTTGTGGTTCACATACTTCTTCCATTGGTATTGCAGTTCTTGTATCTGTGAGTACTGAATAATAAATAAAAAAACCCAATAAAATAAATAAATAGATAAATAAATAAATAAAAAAAGGTAAAGTTAGCAACCTTAGTCAAGAGTGACCTGAAGGCTCTCTTTTCAATAGCTACTACACTGAGGTGTAGGGGTGAGTGCTACTCCTTCTCTGGATTGCTCCACTTTACCCATGATACTTATCTTATAATGCTGAGTGTTAAGTAAGGTGGCATCAAGTACCATTTTTTGAGTCTTTGGTATGACTCGACTTAGAATTGAACCCTGGTCTCCTGGACCATTGGCAAACACTCTACTTATTAGACAATGAATAAAATAAACATAAGATACAAAAAATAACAAACTTTCAGGAGGTCTCTGGCAGGAAGGGTAATCTATGCATGCCTGAAAATATGGGCTTCACGGTGCCAAAAAAGAACTCCTTCTCAGATCCCTATAGACACCTTGACCAGGAGGACAGCTATTTTATTGGTTTGGGAAAATATTACTCTCCAGAAAATAGTTGTAAACCTGGAAATAAAAGTTGAGTTTGAAAATATCCCTCTCTCTTTTCCCTCATTCATTCCTTTTTAGCCTGAACAACTAATAAAAGAAGATAATAAGTGAATGGGGACAAGAAGAAAAAGTAAGTGACCAACTTTATAATCTTTCCCAATACACCCAAACCTCCTTATATCCCATAGATCCCATTGGTCAAAAAGTCATCAACAGCACATATGACATTATTACATGAACTTTTCAGTCCACCCTCGTAAGCTCAACTGAGTGTGTACTAACTTACTACACCTATAAAAAAGGTTTTTTTCATTCCAGTACACCTTTCAAACAAACCACTCGCTCATAGCAGCATTGAAAATAAAAAAAATTTCCAGGTTCCCGTGATTTATAAAAAAAGATTTCTTTTTAAATGTCGGCAAATAGAGAGAGGAATTTTTTCCTTTGGTATATTCCATTTAAGATTTTGAAGGTTGTCCTGATTTCTTTCATTCTAGATTCTCATAAGTCTATTTTTCATTGCTAGTCACAGGATAGATATATATACCTTGTCAGAATCATGTGGCAAGTAATTCATAGCATTTCTTAGGCCAATGGGATTTATTTGGAGGTTGAACTGGCAATTCGAGTTCAACCCTGGACAAGGCTGTTTGCATTTCACTTTGTACTAATGCTCTTAGGAAAGGTATGATGATATCTGTTCTACCTCTAGCTATGGGTAAATAGCAAGGTTGACTGGATTCTTTTGCTTTAGTTAGGCAACCAGTCTAGAAGGAAAACTCTGAATTCAAACCAGCTTTACTCAGCTTATGTCACATCCTAACCTTGGTGAAGGGGTTGGGTAAGTACATACTTGGTGGTGCTTGTATTCTCACCCAGTAACATTCAACAGATGGTATTTGGTTACATAGTACTAAAAGCATCAAACAATCTATGACTTGATCTCTCATTATTCTTTACAGCTAACAAAACAACTTCAAATCATATAAATCTTTCCCTCCATTATTCTTTCCAACATTCTATATTCTATGAAAATTTCATGGAGCTTTGTAAAAAAAAAATTTTTTTACTTAAATGAGTGACTCTAAAGAGATTTATCAATTTAAATGTTTTTGTCTTTTGTCCAGATTGTTAATCTTAACTACTAAACAATAATGCTATAAAATTATTCTATATTTCCTCCTAGACACCTAATTAGTGATGTTTAATTAAATGTAAATGATTGTTTTAGTTAGTTTCTGTTGAAGATTAGTAATTAAATTGATTGTTAGAGATCCCTTCTGGATGAGAGTGCTGCCTTTCTAAATGAAGAACAAAAACATTTCATGCTAAAACCTTCCTCTAAGTCCAATAAGGACACATATCAAATTTGGTAGCACTTCATCAAACTGTTTGACAGTCAATAGAGATCAGACAGTAAAGTAAAGTTGTTGACTGTAGTCAAGGGTGACCTGAAGGCTCTCTTTTCGATAGCTACTACACCAAGATGTAGGGGAGGGTGCAAATTCTTTCCCTGTATTGCCCCACTTTACCCTTGATCTGTACCTTATAATACTGAGTGTTAAGCAAGGTGGCATCAAGTACTATTTTATGAGTCTTTGGTATGACTCTCCTGGGCCATTGGTGATTACTCTAACCATTATGCCAATGGGCCGGTTTAGACAAACTGTTCCCAATTATTAATATAGATGAATCCAATTGAAAATACAAGCAGCAAAAATAATTTTGTTTTTATCTTATTGCTTGAAAAACTTTAAAACGACCCAAATTTGTAAAAAGAGTTGGTTGTTAAATACTGTCACTTGAGACTTGGTTTTAAGTAACTTTTATTGACCATGTAGAATCAGAAATAAATATAGTGTCACTATAATCAGTAGGGGCATAGCTGTTACTGAGTTTACTGAACACATACCAAGTTAATTCAGTTTGCAGCAGCAAGGAAAATTTGTGGGAATTGAAACAAACTGAAAAAAAGTTATCTTCAAATCACAATATAGAAAATGAGACAGTTCGTAAAATTAACTTCAACTGATTTGTGATAATCAACTTGTTTGTTGTTGCAAAGCTTCACTTCTCCACCTTAGAAGAAGTTTCTAAGCAGAAGAAAAAATTATTACACTCCACTGACTTTGTATATAGCATGGAAAACTTTTTAATACAATTCAAGGCTATCCCTATTAAGTGGCCTGGCAAGCAGGTAGCCGGAAACAGAACTTGATACTTGACTCAATAGATTTTTGCTATGCTTTATCTATTTTATGTTTTGTTAATGAGTATATTTGTAAACGTTTAAATCACTTTTCTGATTGATTTATAACAGGTGCATTTTCTAATTAGCACAGGTGTGTCCATGAGTAGGAGTCCATTGGAGATTGTAACTTATGAGTTCGTCCTTATTTCTCCTGCAGTGCCTAGCAGGTCTTACTCATCTAACTTGAATGGTTTGTGAGATGGCAGTCAGGTGACCGTACAGTTGCTGTTTGGTGAAGCGCTGGTTCAAGGATTTGTTCAAAACAGCATGTAGCATTCTCGTATAATTCCCATCTACCTTTTTCTCAATAAGAGTCCAGGAGGTACAATGATACAGTAGTACTGACAAGGTCACAGCTTGGAAGAAATCCCATTTTATTTCTACAGAGAGATCACATTTTTGTATGATCAACAACCTGTGAAGTTTGTAGAGTAAGAGGTTCTTCACTAGCTATCACTGAAAAGATTTGACTTATCACCCAGAAGAAATGTGTGTGTGTGTGTGTGTGTGTGTGTGTGTGTTATCAATAACTTTGCACATTGCATTCAGTAGAGCTGTCAACTGAATGGTAGACATATAGAGGATGTATTCCTGGGCTACTCTGAGCATTTTTACTTCCTGTTTGAGACTAAATGGTTACAGATCCTAAAATGGTATCCTTTTACCTTTCAATAAATATAATTTCCATTACTCTATCATTTATGGTCCTTCATTTGTGCCTGACCATTTTATTTAAAAAATTGTGAAACACACTATATATATATATTCCTTCCTTTTTGGTTAAAAATTAAATTCTTTTCTTACTTTTTTTTACAATTAGGATCCTTTCAGCTGTCAACACAGGTCAAAGATTGAAATCAGAAAAGTACATTATCTTTAAAAAGGCATAATTTTTTAAAGATATGACAAAATGCAGGTTGATAACAAGTGGTGATAAATTTTGAAAAGCTATGAGGTTACCAGTGTAAGGATATGAAGTTTAATGAGAAGGAATTTTCTCTAGAGTAGTAGTAGCAGTAGTAATTTTCCTTGGGCTTTCAGGGAATAATTAATGTTCATTTTATCTATATTCTTTTTGATGAAGCTCTGGGAAACATCTAAACTCATAATAGAATAAGGCATGAACATATATGTTCAAATATTATACCCAGTCACCACCTCAGATAAATAGTAGACCATTCCATTTTGTTTGTGAGGAAAGAAAGGAAAGAAAAAGAACACAATTTACATCAGAGAGAAAAAAAGAAAATAAATATGAGATAGATAGATAGATAGAGAGAGAGAGAGAGAGAGAGAGAGAGAGAGAGAGAGAAAAAAAAGAGGTGGTAATATTAATAACGTTAATGTTTCAAATGCTTCAAACATTTGGTTCAATGTAATGGAAAGAAAGAAGAAAAGATAGAAAAAGCAAACAAAAGGAAGAAAGGATGGAAAAAGCAAATGAAAGGAAGAAAGGAGGAAAAAAGCAAAGAAAGGACAAAAGATAAATGAGTAAAATAAAGAACACTTAGTGTGAGAACTTATTCTAGAAGTTTATTTTTAAACAAAAAAAAAATGATATGATATTTCATAACAATAAAATCTTACGAAAGTCAATAAATTATTCAATTTTAATAAATTTTTCAGTACTGATCCATGTACAGATGGAAATAAACCAAATATTAAATCTCAATTTGTCGAAAATACCCTTATTTATTGATCTGTTTATTTGTAAGTGTCATGAATGATGATAAATAAATAATGATAATCTATAAAATAATTTGTACAAAAAATCATAATGCAAGTGTATGTAATTAAAAAAAACGCAATTTTTAAAATTAGATAAAGTTTACTTTTTGTTGTGCTTGAATGCAAAAAAACTCCCAATGATGGAATGCACAAAGTGCTGAATTGTAACTTTGTGAGTTCAGTCTTCATTCATACTATAATGTTCACTTTCAGACTAATATCCTTAGGAAAGGTATGAACCCCTTCATTTTCCCAACAATGTTCTTTGGCTTTGATGGCTTTGTTTGATGACTTTTGCATTGATTAACCTACAAAGGTTGATATTGTTGGAATTATTTTATTGTAATGGGAACATCTTGGAAGGGACTTTTATGGTTGTCCCCACCGGAAGGAAATGATGGGATTTGTTGGAACTGACACTGCCTGCTGAGAGAATTACCCTTGTGAACTGAAGCCATGAGGTGATCAAGACATGAATTTAGTAGTCCTATGAATTTTCACTGGATATGCTGTTTTTTTAAACATTACTGTTTACGACAGTTAAGGAAAAATAGTGAATAGGGAGCAAATCCCTTAGAGAATTTTGCTGCTGTGCTGAAACTCTCCCGGAGAAATATGCTGTTACTTATATCTGTGAATATGTGCTGTCTTGACTTGGTGTTCCAGAACTACTCTACTGTTATGTATTCTTCCTGGCAAAATATGCTGTTGCCTTCATCTGAGAATTTGAGCTGTCTTGTATCAATTGAATTTGCTGTCCTATACAAGTGCTGGAAGAATTGTTAAATGAATCCACATGTGTCTGCATTATTTGGTGTATTCTTGATGAAAAAGTAAACCGGTTTTCCCAAGAGATGTTTTTTGCTTAAGAGATTCTTCCAAATCTTTTTTTCCATTCATACAAAACCTTTTTTTTTCAGTTGTAAGTACCAGCTCTTTGTTCTTCAAAGACATATTAGTTCCTTGTAATTCATGAGTGACCCAATGTTTTCAAAACAATTTTATCATTGTTACTTGATTCAGTTTTTTAGACTGGTCACTAAAATAGCAATTAGTATTTTTCTTCAAAACTTTGTAACTCCTTTTTATTTATTTTCATTTACTTGGTAATAAATAGTTGTTAGTTGTATGCACAAGGCAAGTTTGTCTTTTTATTTTTTCTTTTCTTTTTTTTTCAAAGTGCTGTTTTATTTTCCATGAAAAGATTCATTGTTTTATGAAAATTAATCCTTTTAATATGCCATTTTTGTAACAAGGCAAATTGGTTGTTGCCCTGTTACATTAAGAAAGGAGTAAAACAAATGAGTGGATGAGAATATTGATGAGTTTCAAAAACTTTAATGTCAGCTTGAGAGATAGCTCTGTATTGTGAGTTGTATAAAGGGAAAAAAGCAGCTGCGGATGTTAGAGTAGGAATTAAGTATCCAACTTGAAGCTTCGGGAACCAGTTGGTCTAGAAGGAATGAATAAATGATAAAGGAATGATCTTCTAGAGAAAACAATGGTCCAAAAATTGGATGCGCTCTCCTCATGTTGATGTTGGTCTGTTCTACTGCCAGAATGAGTGAGGAAGAGACTGAGAGAGTGTTTGCGTAGCCTTTTATACTATCCAGGAAAGTCATCCGAGTAGAATGGCATAAATCATCCTTATTGGACGAAAATATCAATCGAAACCTCAATAGCCAAAATAATTCCCGCAATAAATTTGAAATTATTTCTTTCTGCTATACCATTAAACAAAGAAACCAAACCAAAAATCTCCATGATTAATGAATGAAATAAAATGGCTTTTAAAGTATTTTAAAAATTTAATATCTTTTTTTGAAAACAATCTAATTAATTTAGGATAAAATTAGATATTATTGTTTTACATATCATTTGACAGGTTGGCTGGTTGGCAGGTTGGTTGTATTTTATTGCATATCAATCCTTATAGGTTATTTAATGCTAAATCCTGTTTAAACATATACAGGATATATACGATTTGTAAACAAATAGTTTGTGTTGTATAGCCACATAATACATATCCAACTATACATACACATATGCATGCAGAAACATATTCAACACAATAAAGACGAGCAACATAGTTCTTTAGAAAAATATACTTCTCACTTTATTGAAAGGGTTGTGTATGAGAGGGAGTTGGAGACCAAACAAAGACAGCAACATATTGACCCCCACTCTTCTGGCTATCACAGCCTTTCTTTCCCATTCTCATGGGCTGCTCAACCGGGGGCCCAGCCTCTGCTGGGACATGGTTCTCATTCCAGCATCTTCTCTCCAACTCATCTGAACTTCCTGTCGCCGGGGTTATATAATAATTCGACGCCCACCTACTTCCTGGGAGCATCACAATTTTGCACTCAATTCAACCACTCAACACTCAAGGTCGCCCCTGATATCCTGATATCTTTGACCGGATGCACCTGTTATTTACACAGGTGCATTTCTTCTTTTGACAGCTTGGCCGGGTCGGAGGTCAATATGCAACATTTGTAAATAGCATTTAAACAAGCCAGTGTTCATTTGTTTGCACATAGTTAAATGGTTCCAAGTATTGCTATCTAATACTAAGAATTCAAATTAATATCAGTCATTTGCACACAGTTAAATTCGACCTATAGGTTGGACCTTAAAAGGTACTACTGCTCTGGGTCCATTGGCCATGAAGGGGTACTCCACATTCCCCAAAGCTCCAGGACTGAAGTCTCTTCATCAGATGGTTTAGTATCATATCCCTGACACTTGAGAGGTGAGGGGGGGGTCTTTTCCACTGCAGAGACACAGTCAGTGTATTCTACAGCCTCAACCAACTGGGCTGAAATTATTTTGTTCTGATTTAAGTACAAGAGTATATATATACATACACACACACACACACATATATATATATATATATATGTTGCGGAGGCCAGATAAATATACCGGTCCCCGCAAACTTTTGAAATATTAGTGACTGACAACAAACTAGGCAAGAATGACAAAACAAGGGTCTTGCTTTGAAAGGCCAAACTTTATTATGGCAAATCGTATATCGGAAAAGTGTACGGCAAAGCCGGATGGTGACCATTGGAGCAGGATCTAGTCACTGGAGTAGGTCTGGATAGCTGGTACAAGACTGGTATTCGTTGGATAGGTGGCTGCTGGTGCAGGACTGGTTTCTGCTGGTGCAGGAAAGTGGTCACTGGTTCAGGACTGGTAGTCGCTGGTGCAGAACTGGTGGCTGCTGGTATCTGCTGGTGCGGGAAGGCAGTTGCTGGTGCAGGACTGGTAGCTGCTGGTGCAGAACTGGTAATCACTGCTGCAGGAATGTGGTCGCCAGTGCAGGGCTCTTAGCTTGAGAGGCTGGTAGTTGTGTCTGCTGCATTGTGCCATCTCAGGGGTGTTTGGATAGACTTTCTGAGTAGCCCTGAAAAGGAATTTTAAGCTGAGAGGCTGGCAATCTTCCTACGTCGTCTGCGGCTGGAATCAGGATGCCGGCTTTAGGGAAAACCTTGAGCAGTCCACGAGGGCAGCTGCTGCTGATTAGGCTTCGATCGTAGAATGACCAGGGGAGAATCTGCTTTCTCCCGCACCCTTGGCTGACGTGCAGCCCAACTGATTTGACCTGGTTTGATACCGCTGCTTTTATAGCAACTGTGTGCTACTACGCTTTGTGGTCAACGTACACTGAGTTTGCTTTTTTTTACTATATACTGGTGAGACGCTTCATTCTACTTCAACCATGTGTTTTATATTACTACCTATTTTGTCCATTAGTTGAAGACTGTGTAGAGAAGAGAAAAATCTCGTATTTTGTTTTGGCATGCTATTTAATTCAACACTGAATTTCACCCAATCAGGATGACATATCCTATTCAGCCCGGACCTTCATTTCCGGCTAGCAAAACGGGTGAGCGGCCAAAACCACTCTCTTCAGCTTGCGACAGCGACCGGGGCAATCATGTCTCTGGTCGTCCCTGCTTAGAGATGCTTTTTAGCTAAACAAGCCACCCAGTGGGACATCTCCCTGTGGCTCTAACCCTAGCAGCAGCAGTTGACCTTGAATACTTCCCTCACACATCCAACGACACGCTGCCATCTCAACATCCCGCTAAGCTATCGCGTCTCCAAAACCAACAAGCCTAACCACCACGAGTCTTGCAGCACCAAGAACAAACCGCCTCAAAGCTGCAAATAAAGAATTTTCATTGTTGTGTGTTGTTTAAAGAATAGTTCCGCAATTCATTTGTTGCCTTAAAAAATATAGCGTTAAAACAATTAACCTTTTCACTCACTGCTATAACTGTCTTTAGAAAGACAGTTTGAATTTAATATTTCAAAAAGAACATTCTGTGTGGAGCGATTTAGTCCCTTAATGACTCCTTCCTAAATACTATTGGCTGACAACATCAGTGACTCATCCCTTCTTGGAAAGGGGTTTGTTGGTTTTGTTTTTGTTTGGTTTATGAGTAGTTGGTTGACTACGATATCTATATACTCATAATATTTCTTTTGCTCAGTATTTGTGTTATTAAGCTTGTATTCCATGGATTATCCACCACCCAGCTATTTATTATTGATAATTCTGATTAGTACTATCTTTGACACTCTTAATTCTAGCTACTTTTTATCACAACTAACTAGGGTCATCAATTCTATGATGACAAAGAACAGTGTGCATCTGAAACAAGAATAAAGAATAAGGTCCCAGTGAGACTCAATCTCCCTCTGCCTCAGAGAAACCTAGTTTTACATAACATCAGCTTTATTTTCACATTTATTTTTTCTTACATGGTACTATTTACCCAACCCCTCCGCTCGGGCAGGATATGACACAAGGTCAATTTTTAAGCGGAGTTTAACAGGTTTGAATCCAGAGTTTTCCTTCTCCTAGACTAGTTGCCTCACCATGGCTGAAGAACCTAGTCTGTCCTACTATTTACCCATAGCTGGAGGGAGAATATTTTGGATTCATACCTTTCCCAAGGGTATTAGTGCTATGTGAAATGCAATCAGTCGCGTCCAGGATTTGAACTTGAGTCGCCGTGTTCATTTCCTACGACGATAACGACTACACCACGGGCACCTCTTACATGGTACTCCATTAATCATTATTACCATGGCACTTACCAATCAGAGACAAGTGTATTGAGTAGTTTTATAGGTGTCATTTGGACTTTTGTGATACAGTCCATACTCTTGGAGCTTATTGTCTAGTAGAATACAACAACTGCTTCTCTACATAGGGGTAACCTCCCCCCAATGAGTGTCTTGGATATGACACTAAACAATCTAATGGTGAGGCAGTAATGCTGGAGCTTTGAGGAATGCAGACTACCTCTTCATTAGTGAAATTATTTACGGAGTCGCTAACTAGGTGCCCAGTGATTGGATGAAAAACAGCCAATCACAGGCTACCTTTTTTTTAGATCTTCTCCAAACCCCTATAAGGGCATTTCCTACGAACGCCCTTCCTCTTTTGCTTGGGTGATTCCTCAGAATCAAGAGGTACCCGCCGTTCTCTCAATCTTCCAGACGCCAATACACGCTTGTAAGGATTTTCCAGCAACTGAAGCACAAGAAACAAGGCTCTATTTTCTTCAACCCAACCAAAAGGACACAGGAAATACAAACTGTTAAAAGGATGCCTTTTACGGATAAGTTTCCCGCAAACCAACTGTTTGCAAGGACAATATTTTCTTTCCTCTCTTTCTATGTAAATATATGTCTTTTTATAACATTTTAAATTGTGTTGTGTTTCTTTCTTCTTGCCGACGTCGCAATATTGTTACCATATAAAGTTGGGAATATCCCAATATCATTGCCATCACTCCCAGATCCACTCTGGCTTGGAGTGGTAGCACCTAAGAGGTGCTATGGGTCAAATAGAACTAAACTGTGTACTAATGCTAAACTGAATTGTTTTAAATAGAACTGTTTTGACATTTAACTGAACTGTTTTGACATTTAACTGTTTGTAAACAAAAACTATACTTATTCTAAACTGAATTATTTGAAATTTAATTCGGTGTTAAATGACCCGAAAAGGGTTGATATGCTGTAAAACAAAACAACAAACCAACCAACCAACCTTGGAGCTTAGTTGGTATTGTAAAACCAGGCTGCTTCAAGACTGAGGTGAAAGTGAGTTTGAGTCATATTCTTTATTCTTATTTCCAGTGTGTGTCAGTTTCTCACTGATGTTGCAATAAAAAGCAACTAGAATTAAAAAGATGAAGGATAGTACTTGTCAAAATTATTAATGATAATTAATGTTGTATTCTCCAAGAGATAAATTGTACTGGGAGCTAAGTAGTTTGGACAGTAGTAGCCACTTTGAATGGGAGACTTGAGATAGTAATGTCTTGTATGTGAGGTAGGTTTATTCTTGTATTAATTTGCTAAATAGTGGTGCTTGGAGTATTCTTTTGTTTTTTGTTTTTTTTCTTGTGCACTTGGTCCAGAATTATCTTCACATCAGGTAAAGAAAAGAAATTAAGGGAAGATCAGCATAAAAAAATTACTAAAATAAAGTGTATGTTGAAGATATAACATCTAATAGGTTATGAAGTTGAATATACGTAGAACAATAGAGAATATTTCACAAAACAAAATGCACATGTGCAAAAATAAAATAGAATAAAATAAAATAAAAAATAAAAAAGACATTACTAAAAATTTTTTTAAAATTGGTAGTAAGAAGGCTATGTTATGGTTTGGTTTGGTTTGGTTTGTTGATTGGTATTTTAACCCTGTTGGGTTTTTAATACCAAAGTCAGTCAGGTTTTTTATGCAATTATATGGTTTAGTTTTGGTTTGGTGTATTTTTTTAATGGCACTTCAACTATTATAGGTTATTTAATACCAAAATTTGAATCATTTGGAAATATTTGATTGTAATCATAACTATATTTCCAATGTTCCATTACATTTTTTAAATCATATGTTTTTATTTGTCTATAATAATTTGTTTGCATATATGATATCCAGTAATCCTATTTAATGCAAATAATTCATACATAATTATATGGTTTCAAGTAACAATTCGTATATAATTATAACAATTATTTATTTTCACACAATTATATGGTTTCAATCATTCTTAATACTAATAACTTTAACAGGTAATGTCACTCCTAGTTAGAGATGACTTAGGAGTAATGGCAATGAAGGGGAACTCTACACTCTTCAGACCTACAGAACTGGAGCCTCGCCACTAGATACAGTTTAGTATGATAAACAGGACACACCTGAATGAAACTAATTTTGGATATGTGCATATAACAAAATATGTCTTACTTTAAAAGTTTATTTACGGAACCAATCACAAATTATTTATTTGTTGGTTTCTTTGTTTAATATCATATCAACCTTCATGGGTTATTTAATGCCAAAACCATCCTTCTAGAAGAATAGCAGTGATACTATTTAACCCATAGCTGGGGGAATAAGGGGTCCATACTTTTCCCAAAGACATTAATCTGAAAGTGAATATAATAGCGTAACTGGAATTCGAACTTAGTTATTCCAAGGTTACAGTCTAATACTTTAGCCATTACACCATAGGGACACTCTCAATCTCAACCACAAATTAAGATTTTTTTTACTAAAATATTTATTGTATACACATGTATAAATATCTATGAGTTTTTTTAAATAGTAGAAAGTGTTCTACCAAACTTTGATAAATAAGATTTTAATCACAGTCAAATAAATCTGGAATTTCATTTATCAAGATTTAACATAGGTTTAACATACTTTTTATACCTAAACAGAAGTATCAATAACATAAAGCCTCATGTTACCATAATAATGAGATTAATTACAACTCTGTTGTGAGAGAAGATTGGATGGCTAAAATAACTCTGTTATAATCTTATAAGTGGAATTAAAAATAAGTAATTCAAGATTAGATTGAATACATCACATTACCTCTAAAGTGTCAACTGAATTTTTTCAAGTGTTTTTATTTAGTCTAACTTTCAAAACAGCAGATACTGTAAGCAACTTGAGACATGTGTGCCATATTTAAGCAAAGCTTAATAAAAAAACAACTTTCAAAACAAAATTTAATTAATTAGAAAAAGTTTTGAAGTAGAAGGGAAGCAACTCTTAATTTTTGTCTTCAAAATTAAAATATTGTAAATTAAAACTTAAACAAACCATTTTTTTTAAACCTTTTTTCATTACTTAAAGCCAGCATTACAAGTTATATTTTTATGATAAAAATATTTAAGTTTATCTATCTTTACAAAATTTTATTTTAAATAATTCATTATTAATTGACTGATTGTCAATTATTAATTAATTTTTAAAAATAAATTTTATGAATAATTATGAATTAATATAGAACAAAACAAGTTGTGGAGAGATCAGCAACGATTTCAACCACAGTCTGGATATAATTCTATTATGGATCTACCACAGATATTGAGCATGTAGGCATTTCATTTTAGAAATGATTAAAAAGCAGTTTTATCATGGTCTGGATATAACTCTAGTCTGTCTGTTCTCTCTCTCTCTCTCTCTCTCTCTCTCTCTCTCTCTCTCTCTCTCTCTCTCTATCTATCTATCTATATATATATATATATATATACGAGCTGTACCCATGGAAATTCTAATAATAATTACATAAATTTAAGCTGTTAAGGTTCTGAGATAAATCATAATTCATCTGTATTTTAAAATTTAGTAAATTGAAAAACTAATTGCTTTTGTAATGAAGATTAGAAAGCAACTTAGATACTAGTAAAGTTGGCAACCATAGTCAAAGGTGACACAAAGGCTCCCTTTTCAATTGCTGCTACTCCTTTCCCTGGATTGCTCCACTTTACTCTTGATCCATATCTTATGATGCTGAGTGTTAAGCAAGGAGGCATCAAGTACCATTTTTTGAGTCTTTGGTATGACTTGACCTGGGATTGAACCTCAGTTTCCAGGGCCATTGGCGAACACTCTAACTGCTAGGCCAATGGACTGGTTAAAAGTTTTGCAATATTTTGGTACATGCTAGTCTGTGGCATATATATCATGTGACCGAAATAGTTCAAGATACTTGCTATAGTTGATAGTATTATGGTAGTTGGTGTGCTGACACATTGTGCATTGCTTTATTCTGTGTAATTTGAAAGCCACAAAAATGAATATGCAATATTGTCTAATTCAGGAACATATGCTTTGAGTTTGAACTGTGCCATAATGCCATGAAAGCAACCAAAAACATTTGTTATGTAAAAGGTGAAGGCACAGAATAGTAACAAGATATTTAAAGAAATTTCGCTCAGGTTGCAAGAACCTCAACAAGCAGGCAAGGTCAGGTAGGTCTAAAATTGAGGATTCTAAGGAAGTGCTTGAAGCAGTAGAGGCAAATTTGGTGAGTAGCACCTAGAGAGTATCAGGTGAGTAGCAAATTTGGTGAGTAGCACTCAGAGAGTATCAGGTAGAGTAGCAGCTTCATGATCTTGGCAAAAATATCTGTAGCTGCCAAATTGTGCCTCACATTACAAAAATATTGCAAAACCTTCAACTCACCCTAGTATTTTGAAGTAGCTGAACTCAGATATATGTCATTCTCTGCCGTATGTTTAAATAGAATTAAAATAACCAAAGGAGTTCAAGCCATGGTTGCTACCTGTTATAGTTAATTTAAGTATAGGATTTAAGGATTTTACAAGTTATATCAGTTGTATAGGTTGGACTACTTAACTTTTAAAGTTAGAATGCTTTAAAATAAACATTGATTTTTAAGCAACTCTAAAAATCTAAAATAATGTCAATCTTTTTATTTCCATTCTTTCTAATTTTTATATCTAATTTCACAGAATATAAATGCACAAAAAATATTTGACTGCTTTTTCAACTGCAAAGTTTCATTTGGTTTCTTTGTTTGGTAGCATATCAACCTTTCTGGGTTATTTGATACCGAAACCATTCTTGTTGAAGAACAGTAGTGGTACTATTTAATCAATTGCTGGTTGGGATAAGGGTGTTCATGCCTTTCCCCAAGAGTATTTGTCTGAAAGTAAACATAGTGCAACTGGAATTTTAACTTGCTTATTACAATATTACAACTTATTACAAATATACTCATGACAATGTTACAATCTGGTTAACCCCTATGTCAAGGGGACTTCCACCCCCACTGCAGACAAAAAATACTGACAAATTACATGACTAATTAATGCTTAGAAGTATAAGGAAAAACCCTGAAAAAAAAAGAAGTTTTTACACTGTCACAGCATAGCTGCAAAAAATGATTCTGAATAATTTCAACAAACTGTTATTTAGAGAAGTTACTAACAGCCACAGTGTCATATTTTACCACTTTATATTAACATTTAGGAAAAGTTTATTTGTCTATCATCTATAGATAGCAAAACAGTTCGATTTAAAACTACCAAATTTGATACAGATACTTACTGAACCAATGTAATTTTAACATAAAAGAAAATTGTTCTTCCTAAGGAAAGTGAGAGTTCTTATAGAGATGTCTCTAACAATAAATAATAACCAGTAGAAAGACATTTTTCTGCAAGGTGTAATCAACATAGAATATTTTGTTCTTTTCATTCTTATTACAGCAGTTTAATGACAGTGTCAACATAATATCTGTCTTCACAGAAAAAGGTTACCTCCCTTCTACCACTTTTATATTTGCTAGAGAAACTAAGAAAAAAGCCCAAAATGTTTTGTTTGCTCTCAGGCTTTTGAGATATGTACACAGTTATATATTGATTGTATAGTGGTCTCTCAAGAACCGAGGAAGAATATGTATAGTGGATCTATTATCTGTGGACACACAGGTAGCTTCAAAGATTATAGTTGATGTTCCCATGTGATTGCAGATGTACCAAATGACATTACAGACACATGTTCCATGACACTGGTTGTGAGCAATAAAAATGTTGGAATCTGTCAACATTTTTCATCTATTTGCCATTGATAAGAATGCATCGATTCTGTTTTTCTAATTGTCAGGTGGTCTTCATGTGAATCTCCTACCACCATAACTGATACATTTTTCAAACATGATGCAAAAAAACCCACATATGTGTCCCAAACGTAATGCAAAAATTGATAATTGTCCTAAACAGGAGGCAAAAAAGGAGATATTTGATTAAAACATGATACAAAAAACAGATACTTGTCCCAAACATGATGCAAAAAAAAAACAGATAAGAAAAAAAAACTAAACAGCAAAAGAAGTCAGAAGAACACAATGAAATTTTATTTCATAAAAACAAAATCCAACTAATTGAAGTATAAAAGTTTGTACCATACATCCTGTCAAACCCTGTAATGAAACTAGAGGACATTGGAAAAAAAAAAGGTTTTGTAATTACATTCTTAAGATCATGTCTTTAACAGTAACTGAAATCTGTCTGTTTTAAACTTAATTTCTGCTGGGTTTTTTTTTTCAGTGGTCATGTGATTGACAGATTTTACATGAAGGATGTGTTACTATTTTATGAAACTCTTACATAAAAAAATGTTGTCACAACACATTTTATATAATTTATAAGGTTTTGTGAAGTTGCTTGAGCCTTTCATGTTTTTAAATTGTTTAACAAGCATGATATCACAATCAAGTTTCATGCATCATTTAAAATAAATATCAAACAAGTTTTTATTTTGATAAATAAAATGCATTTAAATATTTTCTATTAATGAAAGGTTAGGTTAGGTTAATTGGTTTAATGGAATACCAACTCTTGTCCTGTTTTTATTGATATGATTTTTTTCTAATATGAATAATTCTATTTAATATTCACCTAATAATTCTATTTAATATTCACTTTAATAATCACTTGTTTGCTCATAGTTAAATAGTTTCAAGTATTTTTATCAAACACTAATAATTCTTTTTAATATTAATCATTTTTTGTACAGAGTTAAATGGCATCAAGAAAATGTTAATAATTCTTAAGTTAGTTCAGTTTGGGTTCTTTGTCTAGTGGAAAATCAATGCAAAACCCATACTTGTAGAAGAACAGCCGTGATACTATTCAACCTATAGGTGGAGAATAAGGGGGTTCAAACTTTCCCAAAGATATTAGTCCAAAAGTGAACATAGTAGCATGACTGAAGTTTGAACTTACTTACTTCAAGGTTGCAGTCCAGCACTTTAGCCCTTATACTATAGTAAGGGATTAAACAATTCTATATGACCCATAGATGGGACCCTACAGGTACTACCACTCTGAGTCAGAGTGGACTTGAGAGTAATGGCAATGAAGGGGTACTCCACACTGGAGTCCACCATCAGATGCAGTTTAGTATTATACCCAAGACACTCATGAGGGGAAGTCTTACCCCTCAACAGAGATGCAGTAAATATATTCTACAGCCACAGCTGACTGGGCTCTGTTCATGAAAGGAAAATATATGTGTAGGATTGTTCCAATTTAGAAGAGTGATATCCAGACAAATGATACTATAATAGACTAAACCAGGCTTTTGAGATGTGTACACAATTAGATAGTGATAGTATAGAGATAATAGCATTCAAATCTGAAGCTGATTGTTGCTAGTATCTTTGCTGCTCATGACTGGTGTCATTGAATGTATATCTACTCTTGTCTGAAAAGGCAACATTCCTTTCCCATCTACCATCACATGTAAATAGTAATCACACACACACACACACACACACACACACACACATATATATATATATATATATATAGGCCAAATTAAGCCTAATAGCAAGATTGTATTCTTGTCAAGATTACTAATGATGTAATTAATAGTGAATCCTGTTATGAAGTTTTCAATATAGAGCATTTAAAATCCTAATATTATGGTTAACACAGGAAGTAAAAGAAGAGTCCATATTGGTAATTGAAGATAAAGATAACAAGGCAACAATATTTATCTAATGACAATTTTAGAGGCACTTGTGGTGTAATGGTTACCGTCATAGGATATGGACATGGCAATCCCAGTTCAAAATCCTGGACAAAGCTGTTTGTATTTCACATAGTGCTAATACCGTTGGGAAAGGTAAGAATCCAACTATTCTCCCTACAGCTATGGGTAAAATAGTAAGACAGGCTGGGCTCATTAGCTTTGGTATAGCAACCAGTCTGGGAAAAGGAAAATTCTGAATTCAAACCTCTTAAAATCAGCTTAAAAATTGACTTTGCGTCATATTCTGCTTTTGCTGAGGAGTTGGTATATATATATATATATATATATATATAAAAGTAAGGTGGGTTTCAATCCCATCTTGAAGCGTCCAGCATGTCTAGCCACACTGAAGAGTAGTGATACAACGAAACAGTCTGTCTGTGGATGACAGTATATATGCTCCCCTCCCAGGGTTGAGTACTCTGGCAAAGAAATTAACAGCTTCCACCCACGTAATGCAAAAGCTCTTCTAACAAATTGAGCACTCAGGTATCCAATTGCATAAAATGTAAATAAATAAAAGTTAATACAAATGCGCTAAATTCCTAAGCTGACGTTAGGTTGCCAAAATGGTTGAGCAGTATGTTATTGGTCTAATGTAAAGTTAGGCAAATTTTGATCCCAACTTTAAACATCCAATGAGTCTAGTTACACTAAAGAGTTGTGATACAATGAAACAGTCTGTCTGTGGATGACAATGTATATATATATATATATATATAAAACAAATGTTGAATTTAATGATAGATAATAAGGAATAAATTTTTTACCTACTATACAAATCAAACTATGCTTTTCACATAATTTTTCCACTGTTTGGGAGACCGGGGTTCAATCCCAGGTTGAGTCATACTGTTGTATAGTCACAACCATACATACACATATGCATGCAGAATCATAATGATGACACAATAAAGACGAGCGACACAGTTCTTTAGAAAAATATACCTCTCACTTTATTTGAAAGGGTTGTGTGTAAGAGAGAGTTGGAGACCGAACAGAACTGCAACATATTGACCCCCACTCTTATGGCCATAACAGCATTTTTTTCCTGTTCTCCTTAGCTACTCAACCGGGGGCTTATTCCAGCATCTTCTCTCCAACTACAACTGCTCAATCAGGGGTCCTGAGGGCCCCCTCTGATAGGTGCTAGTTCTCTCTACAGCATCTTATCTCCAACTGATTCGAACTTCCTGTGCACCGCGTTATATTATTGTTTTATGCCCACTCAATTCAACCTGTCGACAGTCAAGGTTATTCCCTTGATACCCTCGACTGGATGCACCTGATATTTACACAGGTGCATTTCCTATTTTGACAGCTCGGCCGGGGTCAATATGCAACAATACCAAAGACTCAAAAAATGGTACTTGATGCCTCTTTGCTTACCACTCAGTATTATAAGGTACATATCAAGGGTAAAGAGAAGCAATTCAGGGAAAGGAGTAGCACCTTCCCCTCTACTTTCGCGTAGTAGCTATTGAAAAGGTAGCTTTTGGGTCACCCTTGACTAAGGTCACCAACTTTACTTTTACTTTATGCAGATTAGGTTGGTTGGTTAGTTTTACAGCATGTCAACCCTTATTTGGTTAGTTAATGTGAAAGTCAGCTTAACAACTATGATCTGCAATTATAAACAGTACAAAAAGCATATCTTTACAATAATTTGAAATAGATAAACACTTAATCATCTCAAACAGATGTGTGCTCAGTTGGCTGGGGCTGTAAAATACACTAACTACATCTCTGTAGAAGGGTAAGACCCGCTTTCTACAATGAGTGTCCTGATAATGACATTAAACCATCCGATGGCAAGGCTCCAGTCCTGGAGTTTTGGGGGATGTGGAGAACCTCTTAATTTCCATTGGTCTCAGATCCACTCTGACCTGAAGTGGTTGCTCCAAATAGGATCTTACCAATGGGTCAAATAGAACTTTTAGACATTTAAATTGTGTGCAAATAAATGACTTATGTTAAATTGAATTGTGAGAAATAGAATTCTTTGACCGTTTAACTGTGTGTAAACAAATGACTGTCAAATTGAATTGTTAGTGATACATAGTAATACTTGTAACCATTTAACTGTGTGCAAACAAATTAATAGTGTTGAATAGAATAATTAGAGATGAATAGCAATTCTTACTAGAAACCATTTAACTTTGTGCAAAGAAATGACTAATAGTAAATAGAATTATTCATATCAGTTAGAAATACTTGAAACCATTTTACTGTGTGCAAAAAAAAAAAAAAATTAGCTTAGGCTCATTTAAAAATATTATCAAAAAAGTGTGTTTACAAATCATATTTGATATATTTATATTTAATATATATATATGTATAAACAGGATTTGGCATTAAATAACCTAAAATGGTTGATATACCATAAAACCCAACTAAACCAAACCAATCAAACAGATGTATTTGATCCCTAGATGAAACCCTGACTGGTACTACCACTCTAGCAAAGAAGAGGTGATTCCTGAAAGCTCTAGAACTGGAATCTCACCACTGCATGTGGTTTAGTGTCGTAACTAAGACACCTTTTTGGGAAAGGGGGATCTTACTTCTCTGCAGGGGATGCAGTTGGCATATTTTAGTCCTTATGGACAGAGCAGGCAGATAAGGTATTTCAAAAGTGAAAGTCAGCTTAACAACTATGAAATGATAAAAAAATCATGAAATGGTAAAAAAAGAAAACTTTTTAAAATTAGTAATTCTATTTATCAACTATTCCTATGTAATATAAATAATTTACACATAGCTGTATGATTTCAAATAATAATAATAATAATAATAATAATTCTTAGTAAATGATTGAACAGTTCTATTTGATACATGCATGGGACCCTAACAGGTACTATCACTCTTGCTCAGAGTGGACTAAGGAGTAATGAGAATAGAATGAAGGGGTACTCAATATTCCCAAAACTTCAGGACTGGAGCCTCACCATCAGATGCAGCTTAGCATCATATCCAGGACACTCATTTGGAAAGGGTTCTTATCTTTCTGCAGAGGTGCAGTTGGTATATTCTACAGCCTCAGCTGATAGGGCAGTGTAGACAGAAATATTCTATTGTATAATATACATATATTGTGTATATATAATATAATACATTCTTTTGTATGACAGCTATGAAAAACTAGTTTTACATGAAGCCTGTATTACTATTTTATGAAACTCCTTCATATAAAAAGAAGCAAAGATTTGACTTGTAAATTTGTTTTTCAGGTCAAACAGTCTAAAAAGACAGAAACAATTGTACAATTGTAGATAGAGAAAATAATTTTTCATTTATGGCTTTTATATTAGGAATTTTTCTCAAGTTAACGTTGACAAAATTCTATTAAAATAGAAAAGTATAACTTTTTTACAATAATTTTACAATTATACTATGTTATCATCATGGAAATTACATGTCTATCAGTCTGTTTGAAACCAAAACTATGTCACCACTAATGCCATAATTCCCTTAGTTATTTATGTTATATTCTCAATGATTATTAAATAATCCTTATTTAATATTAATCAGCATCTAATTTATTAACAATGTCTCTATTAAAGTCTAGCTGAGTTAGATTTTCTTCAAAACAGCCCAAGTTATTTATCCCTTTAAAATCCTGCAATGTATTTTTATATATCAATAAGAAGTATAGGTTTACATAGTATATAGTGGTGAGGGGTCCCTGTGGTGTAATGACTAATGTGCAGGACTGTGACATTGTAGTAAGCAAATTCAAACTCCAGTTGTGCCGATACCTTTGGGAAAAGTATGAATACCCTAATCACCCCCAACCATAAATTTAATAGCACCACCACTGCTAGTCTTTAACAAGAATGACTTTGGCTTTAAATAACCCAGGTGAATAAAGAAACCCAAACGGTACATGATGTAGATGATTTGCATATTGGTTTTAACAAAACTTGGTTTAATAAATAATTACCACTAATATTGCTTTATTCTCAAATGTATTAACAGCAATCCTATCGATAATTTTAAATAAAATCAATTAAGATAAAATAGAAATAAGTGTAATTTTTTATGTGTGTTCTTATTTAATTTTGCTAGTCTTTTTAATTCAATATACTCTATTACATTAAAATTATGCCTTGTGGAGAGCACATATCTTTTATAGTTACTACAATTACAGCATAACATATAGACTATTTTACTATTAGAGTCCTATGGAAAAACAAAGAGAGATCCTTAGCAACAAGCACAGTCATGGAATAAGAATATTGTACAAGTGATAAGCTGTTAAGGTGAGTAATAATTGTACTACTGCTAGTAAAGTAGTGACTATTTGTACACCACTATTTGTGCTAGTAATGTGGAAGAAACTAATCTAGAAATTACATAGCAGTAATAAGAGAGAAATAAAAAATATTTTTAACTCATTTAAAAGAAAAAAGTGATACAGTTACTATGGTGAGTCAAATGTTTTGGTATATCTTGGTCTAACATATGACAGTTCTGTATATTTTTACTGAGGTTGTGAAGGTTATGAATAATCCTGGATTGTTAAATACCAAGCTTGCCTGATACTCTCAAAGTACAACTCACTATATTTGCCTCTATGCATAGGAGCATGGCTTAGAATCCACAGTTTTAGGTTTATTTAACCTTGCCTGATCTGATCTGATCTGAGCAAAATTTCTTGAATTGTCTGGTTGTTATACAGTGATCAACTGTGCCTTTTACCTTTTGTACAACAAATGTTTTTGTTTGTTTCTGTAGCATTACGGCTCAGTTCAAACCTGTAAAGTATAAGTTCTCAAATTAGACTACATTGTACGTTCATCCATGCAACTTTCAAATTACGCACAGAGTGAAGCAATGCGCAACATGTCAACACACTAACTACCATAATACCACCAACTACAGCAGGTACCTTTCATGGCTTGAACAACTTTAATCATATGATATACATGCTGCAAACTAGCACATACCAATATATGGCAAAACTTTTGACTCACCCTAATATATAGTATACATGTACCAATGGGGAAGTATAAACAACACATGAAAGTTTCAATCCACTTGCATATTCAGTTTCCATGTAATGGATTTATAAAAGTAAACATGTATTTTTGATGAATTATAAAAATAGTCAGTTTAACAATTGACTAATGTATCAGTTTGAAACTTTTGATGAAGGTGAACAAAATGGCCACTGAATCTTTAGATATGCTCACTGAATTTTAAGGAGAAGTGTTACATGTTGACCTTTGACAGCCAGTTAGTGTGGATTTTGTAAACAGGATACAGCTATATCTTAAGGTAAAAAAGGGATCGCGGAAATGAATCATGTGAATTGCACTGGAAGGAAAAATGTGTGGGTGTCAGAAAATTATATCATAACAGAAGTTTTTTGACCCCAGCAGTCAGTCAATTGGAAGGAGTTAGTCAGTCAGCTGAGTAGACAAGACAGATAGGAATACTTGAAACCATATAACTGGCACCCAAGACTATGCAATACAAATAATTTGTGCACAATTATATAGTTTCAAGCAACTAATGATAATCTGCTGTAAATAGTTATAACCACAAGTAACTATTCTTAAAACAATTTGCATTTTAGTTTTATGGTTTCAAGTATTCCTATCTAATATGAATAATTTGTGCATCACTATATAATTTCAAGCAACTAATGATAATCTGCTGTAAACAGTTATAACTACAAGTAACTATTCTTAAAACAATTTGCATTTAGTTATATGTTTTCAAGTATTCCCATCTAATACAAGTAATTTGTACACATAATAATTTTTCCAGTAACTATTCCTATTTAATGATAATAATCATACAGTCATCTGGTTTCAGGTAGTCCTATTGGATGCAAATAATTTGTGAATGGATATATGGTTTCAAGTATTCCTATTTGATACAAATAATTTGAAGACAGTCATATAGTTCTAGGTATTCTGGTCTAATACAAATGATTCGCATAGTTATGGTTTCAAATATTACAATCTAATAATAATAATTTGTACACAATCATATGGTTTCAAGTATTTTAAACAATTATATGGTGTTAAGTCACTAGAAATCATAACCCTTCATAAACAATTATAGCCTTAAGTAACTATATTTAATACAAATAATTTGCACACAGTCATATGGTTTAAAAGTCATGAGAAATAATAATCCTTTAAAACAATTATAGCTTTAACTAACTATACTTAATACAAACAATTTGCACACAGTCATATAGTTTCAAGTCATTAGAAATAATATTCCTTTATAAACAATTATAGATTTAAGTAACTATACTTTGTACAATTTGCACACAGTTATATGGGATAAAGCATTCCTATCTAATAGTATTTTCAAATAGATCAATTTGACCCAAAGCAGAGACTCTAACAGGTACTACTACTCTGAGTCAGAGTGGACATGAGAGTAATGGCAATGAAGGGGTAAATCCACATCCACTAGAGCTCCAGAACTGGAGTCTTACCACTGTGCACAGTTTAATGTCATATTTACAATACTATATATCGACTGATATCTCCAGCCATTTTTAAGAATCGTACAATTAGTTTTTATAGAATAAAAGCCAGGCTAAGTTCGTTGAAGCTTTTTAAAGAATAGTGTGACTTGGTTTTTTATATATTTGTTCTTAAGCAAAGTTCTCATTGGCCATTGGAGCATTGGTTGACAGTGTGTAACAGTCATGACTCTAACAAGGTGTCATATAACATCACTCAATAGTTATGAGAAAGAGTGAAACTATAATTGTTGAATACATTTAGAATTTCCAGTCCTTGTACAAAGACCAGGAGTCTCTGTGGTATAGTGGCTAACATGCTGGACTGCAACATTGTTGTAAGCAAGTTGGTCTATTATGTTCACTTTCAGATTAATCCCTTCAGAAAAGAAATGAAACCCTTTATCTTCACTCCCTAGCAATGGGTCAAATAGTACCACTACTTTTCTTCATCAAGGAGGGCTTTGGCACTAAATAACTCATAAAGGCTGATATGCCATTAAATAAAGAAACCAAACCAAACCAAACTTTGTCCAAAAAAGGTCTTATTGGGATTTGGGTTTTTGAAGTTTATAATTAGTTATGTTAGTATTGTTTAATATCCAAGTGCATTTTTACAAGATTTTGGCATTTCAATAGGTATATATTTACCTACCCCTCTGCATGACCAGGATGTGACACAAGTACAATATTAAGCAGAATTTAACAGATTTGAATTCAGGGTTTACCTTCTCTTAGATTGGTTGCCATACCTAGGTTGATGAGCCCAGTCCACTCCGGAGAGAGAATAATTGGATTCATACCTTTCTCAGGGGGTATTAGTGCCATGGGAAATGCAAACAGCCTCATTATGTCACCATGCCCATTTCCAATGATGGTAAC
Source organism: Sepioteuthis lessoniana (assembly GCA_963585895.1). NCBI lineage: Eukaryota > Metazoa > Mollusca > Cephalopoda > Myopsida > Loliginidae > Sepioteuthis > Sepioteuthis lessoniana. Next base: position 76,200,075 of record OY757908.1, read on the forward strand.
CATTACACTATAAACACAACCATTTCGATTGGTATGTGTTTGCTTAAATTCTAAAAAAACAAATTGTACTGTTCTTGAATTTGACTGAGACCTAGGAGTAATGGCAGTGAAGAGGCGATTCCACACTCACTAGAGCTCCAGAATTGGAGCCTTACTATTTACAGTTTAATGTCACACCAAGGATTCATAAAAATCATAAGAGGTGTAAATATTTTGATGTGGACTTGATAAATGAGGTTATCAAAGTTATATTCTTTGTTATTTATAAGTTATGCAGGTCATTCAATTCTAAGCCTCACTAGGATTTTAGATTTGTCACACACATTTTATCTTTGTATGGGCCTCACCTACACAGAAATCCGAATTAGCTTTCTCCAGTTTTATAAGAAGTGGTAGTGTGTTGCCACAACAAAAATGCTCAGCTATGGCTTTTCTTTATTGTTATTTTCACACTGTTTCGGCCAATATGTCCTCCGGCCTTCTTCAGGTGTTTGTCGAACTCGGGAACCTTCACGGAACTTCGAACTACGTCCTTTATTGAATCCACGGGGGTCGCCTGTTCTGATTCCGTTAACCATAACCGGGTATAAGTGTTAAGTATTCCTGTATTGTTATTCGCCTGCAGTCAGGATTGAACCTGCAGCCTCTAGATAATTGTCTCCTTAGAAGTTTAGGGAAACAACGCCTATAACCGTTAAGCTATGTGTTCTGCTCCCGAGTTCGACAAACATCTGAAGAAGGTCGGAGGACATATCGGCTGAGACGTTGTGGAAATAACAATAAAGATGAAGACAATAGTCTGAAAACCCTTAATGATAAAAATTAGCTGTATTCAAAGTTTTTCAAATAGTTGTTTTTTGTTTCATCACAAGAGCCAAAAACATAAGGAAAAGAAAGGCCTTTTTCTTCTTTTGAGCCATCATATTCTTGTTCACATCTTTGATATAAAATGTATATTTTGTAGTGAATTATCCCATACTAAGAAATGCTATTTGAGTGAAAAAGCATTTAAATTCTATCAAGTACTAGTAAAATCTTCCACATCAATTTCATACTTTTACTTTCCAATCACAATTTTATTTATGCAGATATTTAATCAGAATTACTAAAATACTGTAACTATAATTAATACAATAAGTATAAGAACTTATTTTCATTCTAGGGAAGAAGACACTGAATACAAATTGATTTTTTCACATATTGCTATTACAATTTTTAATCCTGATTCTTTGCCTTTTACCATTTTTTAAATTTTTTTTACGAATTTTATTTCAATATCTTAACTCTCAGAAATTATAAAAATGACGGACAAGACGGCGAAACGAATAATAAAACATCCTGCTATTAATAATTTAATATATTTGGATAATGAAAAATATTAATTATTGTTTTTATAAACCACATTTCCTAATTCCCATTTTAAATCATCTCCGACAATAGAAAAGTCAACAGAAATTATCTTGTGGTATGAGAAATCTAAGGTGTCGTTAAAATTTTTGTCGTTTTTTTCCTAGTGAGAGTGGGTCATATCTTTAATTAAATTTAATAGTCTTTAAATGATTCTTTCACAAAAATGCATATTATTGTGAATTCAAAATGCTGATTATCTGCTCTTTCTGGTGGTTTTACTTCAGCAACCTGCTCAGCCGGTGATAGGCTTTCTTTCCTTCTCGTCAAAAACGAACATGAAATAAATAAACAAACAGTATCTGTTTTTATTTTTTCTACTTGAATGTGAGATATCCACATCTGGAAATTATTTTCTGATTTTTTTTGTTCTCTTAATTGGATTGTTAAAATGAGTTGCCAAATTCCTAACAAGTTCTTTTTAATTTTTAAGGTAAGTTTTTTTTTTTCTATTTGATTTTAACACGGAATAAAAAATGCTCTATATTTTCTTGTTTTTTTACACAAAAGAAACTCAAGTTTAATTTGACTTTATTGTAAAATTAAGAAAGTAAAAACAAATAATGTGTTCAAATAAAATAGTTTCCCTTGATTTTAAATTTCTTAAAAATGACTATCTTATTACCCGCTTTTTTTGTTTGTGTACTTTTAAATCTTTCCCAGTTTATTTAGTCTTCATTAATCTTTTGATTTTATATCTGTTAGTTCAAAATTCTGATTTGATCTGATTATTTTTTAAAAAGCAAAAGGAAAACTTGTAAAAAAACTTAGCAGAATTTTAAAAATGAAATCTGAACAGTAATATAAGGTCATCAACATTTTGTCAAAATTTGCAGGTTTTCTGAGTATAAGTTAGCGAGGTGACAAATAAATGAGTATTACCATGTTTTACACGTCAATTAAATAAATATCACTTATTGTTACTTTTTAATCTGTGCACTATCTTTTTTAGAAAACCGACTACCACTATCCCCAACCAATTTACCATTACTGCAACTTTAGCCCTTACTGTCATCACCAAAAACTAACTCAAAATCACTAGGTTTTTTAAAAAATTGCTATATCGATGCAAATATATGTCTCAACGGTTTTAGCATCCTTCAACCACTATTATCAACAATATGATCCCATGTCTGACAATTTATTGCCATTAACTCAACTGTTACTTCTCACTTATTCTTTCATCGTCACCATCACTCTTCCAATTACTACTACTCTCATTAGTATTGTAACTACTACTACTACTACTACTTCCATTACAACGCAATAAATAAATGAATAAATAAATAAAATAAATACCCGCCATTATTTATTGCTTTCTCGTGTTTCTCAATTTATCCTCACAAACACGCAAAAAAGCTATTATGATGATGGTAATGAAAATTTGAATTACTTAAAACTACTAGGACTACCAGTTTGTACATTTTGTCTGTCATCATGACGACGACGACGACCTTCACCATTATCAATATCATCAACTAACTGGTGGAAGGTGCTGGAGCATGCCTCCTTTTCCTTGAAAGAGTATCTAAATTAGATTATTATTCTTATTATACATTTCCAAGCAATAGCATAAACCGTCAATATCTTTTACAGAGAAAACTTCACAGAATCTGTTTCAGTTCCTTCCACATTACTAGCACTAATAGTCATATACAACAAAGTGACTACTACTTTACTAGCAGTAGTACAATTATTACTCAATTAGGAGTTTTATTTTATTTTTTAAAGGAATGATAGTCAAACAGAAAAAGAAACTTTCTATCTTTGTATTGAGAAAGTATAACTATTTATTTCTACTGTCATACTTTCTATAGTTTCCTAGATATTTGAATTTTAATTTACTTACAGTACCTCTTTTTATTTATCTTTTTAATGAAATACCATTTTTATTGTGCTACTACTAAAACAAATATTACCACTGTAATCATCACAACAACCATTGCTCTTTATGTTAGTGTTTAAGCATCATCATCAGTAACTACTACTAACATTATTAAAGACAAGTATTGTTACTTTACGACTACAGTTCTCCACATCGTCGACGTTTAAGGAATGTTACCATAACTAAAAAAAGACTAAACGAAGTCATTTACATGTTTAACAGCTATTACTACGATTAAATGTTTACAATTATTATTGTAGCTATTAATTGCCACCACCATCCTTGAAAAACAACGAAAAAAATAACTCTCTCCCTCCAAAAACAAAAACAAAAAAAAAATCTTCACTTAATACAAACATAAACAAGCATTGCAAGCATTACTTACAATCAACATTGTCTTAGTTGACACCTTAAATTACTAATG